>PVIC010035508.1:0-18981 GCA_004025085.1 Thryonomys swinderianus | reverse complement strand
GTTTTTTTTTTTTGAGACAGGGTCTCGCTTTGTAGTTCAGGCTGGCCCTCAGCTCTCTATGTAGCCCAGGCAAGCCTCGAACTCAGCAATCCTCCTGGCTCTGCCTCCTGAGTGCTGGGATTACAGGCGTGAGCCCCACGCCCAGCAACCCAAAATATTTTAAGGGAGTGCCCTGACAGCAACATAGAAATGGACTGCTCTGACATGAGAGGGAAAATAGAACAGAAAGAAATTTAGTAAATTATTGGAAAAATATGTGAAAAATTACTTGAATCCAAACTAAGGCATTTACAGTGGGAATGAAGAGGAATATGCAAGAATTGTTGCAGCAGGGTCAGGGAGACAGGAGTTACAATTCTATTATGCAGTAAGGACAGCAGCCCTAAAATGGAGTCAAGAAGCCCAAAAAGGAGTCCATTGAGTCATGACTCTCCAAAGATTATGACTTCCAGGTTTCCCTCGGCTCTCTAGGACTTTGTCAGAGAATGATCAGCTAGGCCTTGGATCAAGAGCACATAGTCCTTGCATGGGCAATGTGTGGACATACACAAGTTAAACCAAAAATATGTAGTCTCCCATAGGGCAGAGATTATATTGCTTACTCAACAGCCCAAACTCCCTTCTAAAGTCCTTTAACATCACTATCAAAGAGCCCCCAAGAATATGCTACTCCCAAGTCTTTCCCAGCTAGTGGGAGCTTTACTTCCTTGTCTGTATTTGTTAATTTCTTGCCTTACGTCATTTAAACAAATTTGCTTGCACCCTACCACCCCCTTCTTGCAGTTAGTTTCTCTCTTCATCATCATGGGACATGACTCCAGAGCTCCAGTAATATATTTGGAGGCCTATTTGCGCCTCCAAGAGGAAGTAAGGTCTGTGCTTTCTGTCACTGTTGGCTTTTACCTTTGTGTCTTTCTGCTGAGAACAACAGTGGGATCCCATCAAACAGTTAAAGGTGATTAGCACAGATGCTGATCTTGAAGTTTTGGAGGACAGGTTTCACTGACGTAGGCTGAGCTGATCCCTGTGTAACATTAGTGGAGATAATGTCAGCCTAATCTTGCTTCAGGTTTCCTTTCTGGTTTGATCCTTCTTTTGATGAGGGAATGATCTCTGTCCTTGGTGTTCTAGCTCTCTGTGACCAATAGTCTGTAGATATATCATTCCTTTAACTTTTCCAGGTGTCAGAGGAAATGAAATACCTTTATCTATTATGACTCCCTTTCGTGGCAAGGGGAGATAAGAAAGATCTTATATCTTATTGTCTCATCTTAATTGTCTAGTTGCACTCTTGTAGGCATAGGTCAAGTCATTCAAAGCTATTAGATGTCTGTTTTGTGAAAGGACAACTTGGTTATGACAGGGAGCACTATAGCCTCTACCAGTCTGAAGAAAATTCCTATGCATCTACTAGGTCTGTTTTATGTTTATGCATAAAAGATAAAAGGATAAAATGCCCAGGGCCGGAGGGTTACCTCAGTGGTTCCAGTGCCTGCCTCGCAAGCGCAAGGTCCTGAGTTCAATCCCCGGTAACCACATACAATGCTGGGCATGGAGACTCACGCCCACCAGCCCACCAGCAATCAATACCACATAACACAGTGCCAGGCGTGGTGGCTCATGCCTCTAATCCCAGCACTCAGGAGGCAGAGACAGGAGGATTGCTGAGTTCCAGGCTTGCCTGGGCTACATAGTGAGCTCAGGGCCAGCCTGAACTACAAAGCGAGACCCTGTCTCAAAAAAAAAAAAGTATAAAATGCCTTTGTTAGATAATCTTCTCTTCCACCCAAAATGTTTTGTTCTGTTTGTTTCTGGATTCTAGAGGTCTTGCCTGTAGTCCTTTGTCTCCCTCCTGTCTCACATGCTTCCTGTTGCTCAAACTTTTCTTGTATGATTCTCACCTGCCAAACTGTTTTCCTAGCCTCCTGAATATCAGATAAACTGGCACTTTTAGACCAAGATTATAACCTTTATGCTGAAGTTACTGAAGAAAAATGGCTCTTAAACAGTATACTGACTACGTTGGACACTAATTGATCCCAAAGTGGGAGTTACTCTCTGTAGGAGAAGGAAATGCTTCCCTGTTCCCTAATCTCTGGGGAGTTAACAAGAACCTTACTGGGGCAAATGTTGGTGCTTGACAATTTACTTTTGGAGCCCAACTTGAGTAAATAGTTTTTACTTAACTAGTACTCTTAAAAATTTTTTTCGTGAATTGGAATTGTTCTTCAATTATAATTACAGAAACCATTCCTGCAAGGAAAATTTATAACAATGAATTCCCACATCAGAACATAGTAAGCTCAAAATAATTAACCTTAGGCTGAACCTCAAACTTCTAGGAAATGAACAACAAGCCCCTTAGTACAAGGAAGGAAATTATAAAGATCATGACAGAAATTAAATCAATTGACACTAAGAAAATTCAAAGAATCAATTAATTGAAGAGCTGGTTCTTTGAAAGATTAAATAAAATGAACAGCTGGGCATGGTGGCTCACGCCTGTAATCCCAGCACTCGGTAGGCAGAAACAGGAGGATTGCTGAGTTCAAAGCTTGCCTAGGCTACATAGTGAGCTCAGGGCCAGCCTGAACTACAAAGTGAGAACCTGTTTCAAAAAAAAAAAAAGAACAAATTTTCACCATCTGGATGGAAGACACTATGGGTTCTTCTCATGTAATACAGAGGTATAAAGACTTTAATGTCAGAAATTATTCCCAGGTAGTTTGCAAGCCCTGATAATTCAATATTATCTACATTGTGCCTGAGGGCCACAGTCCTCAGAAAAGACATATGACACCCTTAAATGATACCTGAGAAAGCTAACCCAAGAGACCAATTCCTTGCCCTACCCTACTTCTTTTGGCCCTGATAAGTATCAGAAATATGCCTCTAGACTCCATAATTTGCCCCCTTTGTAATGTTATATGCATTCTCTTTTCTCACCAATAATTTCTTAGTATATTGAGAAATTGCAGCTTAAATCAGAGACATAGTTGCCCTAGCTGACTTTCAACTCCAACAATTGTCTGAAACCTGTCCCAGGGAACCAGCATCCTTATATTCCAACCTTAAGACCTGGTCCTGATTAAATATCTCTGCTTGAAGAAATATTCAATATCACTGGTCATACAAGAGATGCAGATGAGAACAACACTGAGATTCCATCTCACTCTACAAAGAATAGCTACTATCAAGAAATCAACCAATAATAAATGCTGGTGGAGTTGTGGGGAGAAAGGAGCCCTTCTCCACTGTTGGTGAGAATATAGACTGGTGCAACCACTGTAAAGATCAGTATGGAGATTCCTCAAAAAAATCTGAGGTTCCATTTGACCCTGTTATTTTCCTACAAGATACAGACACGAAAGAATTAAAATTCATGCCACAGAGATATATGTGCACCCATTTTCATGGCAGCTCAGTTTGTGATAACTAAATCTTGGAAACTGCCCAAATCCCCATCAATAGGAGACTGGCTAAAAAAGATGTGGATGTCTTATTAAATGGAGCATTACTCAGCCATCAAGAACGATAAATTAGAGTCATTATACTCAAATGGATATACTTTGAGGACACACTCATAAGTGAAATAAATAGAACACAGATGTACAAATACTGTATCATTTCTCTAGTATGAGAAAGTGAAGGTGTGAGTTCCAAAATGTATGATAAATATTGTGAAAATAGGAAGAAAATGTTCAAAGGGAAGAAAGAAAGGGGGTATGGGAATGTAAAGAAGGAAAGAAAATATTTGATGGTTAAAAACAAAAACTGGAAACAAAGCTTGTGTTATAGAGGGAGGGTTTATAGGAAAGGCAGGGGAAAGGGGAAAAATGAGAATCAAGATGTGTCATGTACAGGTATAAATTCTAAATGTTGAATGTGATCATAATGTATGTATAAAATGTACCAATAAAATTTAATTTAAAAGAAGAAATCTCTGCTTTTTTCACCTTCTCTTGAACTAACCTGGGAGGGGCCACACAGAATTATTCTGTAGACCCAATCAACCATCAGCCTGATAGAAGTAGAGTCTTGGATGCATCTCCATGAAAATCCTGCATGTCATCACCACCCAAAGATGAAGAGACTGACCATTACACAAGGGAGCCAATAAAGGTTCTCACACGCTCATGAAGAAAAACAATGACCTGACTCCTCAAAAGAGAAGCCATGATATACAGTCTCTAATTCATCTGTGCTCATTGAGCTAGTTATAGAAATCCTTACCTTAAACTCAAGTGGATATGGCTCCTTCCTTGGGGATAAAATCATTTCAGATATAATTGTGGTGAATGAATAATATAAACTAATACCCAATACCAGGTATGCCCCACCCTGGGAAAAATTCAAATTATTGATTTTTGGCTGGTAATATGACTGGAACCTTACTCTCATTTCTCACCTTTTTCTCACTGGAGCTACTGGTGAAAATTCCCACCAATATCTTGGGGGTCTATAAAAGATACCAAGTACTGCCAACCTATATCAATGATGGCTACATCTTAAAATAACCCAATTATATCAAAATGAGGTCTCCATAGAAGCATCACCAGCAGAAGCACAAGAATGGAAAGAATAGAAACAACTTATTGGGAAACTGTCAGGATATTCCTATGCCTTATTTAACCTCATGTGCCAGAATGAAATTGGAGAGTGTAGGCCTCACCTTCCCAATTGGAAATAATCTCTCAGGACAGAGCTATGACACAGCAGAGCAGATTATATTTCTGCTTCTTAAGTCTTACTGTTTCTCTAAGCTTAATGGCACAGGATTGGTACTGAGGTTCCTTTTACTATCTCTGTAATGCCCCCTTCAAAGATATCTAAGGCTATGATTTTTTTAAAAAAGAACCTCACTCTGAACTTGAAAGGAAATAAGAGTGATGAGTACTATGAGTACATAAACTTCTCTCACTCTTCCTTTTTGTAAGGAAACAAACACTAAAACTATTCAGGACATGGACAGGATTCATGTTAAAATTAAATGACACCAATAATCATACAAAAGATTATCTGTTGTACTCAATGAGATAAAACACTACCTTGTCTTTGGATTTTCTCTTTTCACTCTCATTACCCAACTAATATTGCATGTCAAGTACTCCACAATCACAACATTAAAGACTCCTTTTTGCATAGACAACTGGAATCTTAGAACCAGACCTTCCTCCACAGGCCCATAGTCATCCTGGAACTCCAGCATCTTCCCCACTGACACTGGCTTACAATCCACCTTCGGTTTTGCCTGGCTACAGGACAAAACAACCTTTGTCTCTTTCAAAGGTACTGATCTCTGCTTTCTCTCTGGGAAACGCTTACATTATACTTTGTCTTTCTCAAGGAGAGAAAAATGTAATCTTGCCAGTGCCTTCCCAGATGTGTAATTCTTTAACTAATCCATCTTTCCAATTTCTAGATGTATCTCTAATTTAGACTCCTTTCTAGGGCACTCTCACCCAATCTTCGTGTAAGAGGTATCTTAAGTAGTCCCAGTTAAATCTCCTATGACATCTGAGATCTTACAAACTGACAACCATCTGAGAGACTGAGCAAAGCTTGTCCAAAAAAGAAACCCAAAAAACTTCTTCATATCATATTGGTCTTTTATAGTCCCAATAACATATCGAGTCAATTTGTTTTTCAGCCACTCCACAGATAAAGGAGAACTGTTATAAAACAATTTTTGTCTTCACATTAGAATATCAGGCATAATTTGCAACCCATTACATTTGTAAAATGATATTTAGAAAATATAAAATGAGCTGTTAGTGATGAGAGTATCATATAAAATAACATAAAATGTAAAATAATATAAAATGATAATACAACTTTCCTCCACTTTGGGCACATTTTTCTCGCTCTCTTCTCTTTCACCTGTCCTAAACTACATTGGCTATTAATGTATACCTGATAGCAGACCAACCATACAAGTTGGCTTCCTCTTTCTCACAGGAATCAGAGGCATAGTGGCATAGAATGCCTGGGGTTTGATTTTGTGTCACTATTTTCTGTCTGTGATGATGATCTTGGAAAACACTTAACTTCCCTAGTCTTATTATCTTTATCTGCCTAGTAGTTACATGTTATACTGAAAACAGTTGTTCTTTCCTTATAAATATTAAGTGAAAGATACACTGAGAATTAGGCTATATTACACACTGGACTCATATTTGTTATAGTATTAGCTTGCCAAAATATTAGCAAAGAAATAGAGAATACACTCATAATGACAATAAAAGTGGTCATTTATAAAGTGATTTTTATAAACTCATAAAGGACACAAAACACACTGCAGATAGAGCAGTGGAAAAGAGCCCATAACCTCACATCACAGTTGGCACATTTTTTTTTTTTTTAGACAGGATCTCATTTTTGTAGTTTAGGCTGGCCCTGAGCTTACTATGTAGCCCAGGCAAGCCTTGAACTCAGCAATCCTCCTGTCTCTGCCTCCCGAGTGCTGGGATTACAGGTGTGAGCCACCACACCCAGCAACAGTTGGCACTTTTTCTGTAAAGCCAAACAGTCAATTTTTCAGGTTATGGAAAAAGTGGCCAAATACAGGGTATCATGTAAGTCACCTTTACAATTCCTCAATTGTCATGTGACACAAAGATAACCACAGACAAGACATATGTCAATGAAAGTGAGTATATCCCAACAAAATTTTACTTAGGGCACTGAACTTTTAATTTCATATAACTTTAATATGTTACAAAAAATATTACCATTTTAATACTACTAAATTGCATTGGCTGCTTTTACTTGTGCCTCTGAGAAGTGTCTGTTCATTTCAGATGCCCATTTTTGAATTGGGTCTTTAAATTTGGGAGGACTGATTTTTTTTTAAATTCTTTATATATTCCAGATAGTAGTCCTTTGTCAATGCCCCTCTCCTGCCCAGGCTACAGCTCAATTTAGAGTTGCCTATGGTAGAAGCTCATTGGCACTTCAGGTGTTTGTTCTCCACTGTAACTTTTCCCTTTGTTTAGTCACTCCTTCTAGAAAATTGCAGAGAACATTACAGAGTTTTCAGAGATGCAAACATACATATACAACCTACATTAACAACTGTACTATCATGTAATAATTTCTTAATACCAGCAAACTTCCTGTGAATAATTCAGGAAATCCCGAAAAGTGATCCAGTTGAAAAATGCTTCCTTTTGTTAATAGCAGAAAAGGAACAGTTTTCAAGATAAAAAAGGGAAAAGATGGGTTGAACTATATACATCAGATCAAGAAAGCTCCTATTTGGGAAGGAGGAAGATACCCATCCCAGGAAAGGATGAAGTAGGCAAAGTTGACATGTAATTTTAGAAAAAAAATCATTATACCATGAGGTGAAATAATATTCAATTAACCTGTTATGTTTAATGAAATTTTTAATGACTAATAGATATTAGAATAATTAAAACAATTTATTCTAATATGAACTGTATTAATTTTTAAATAATTAACTTTTTCTAAAACTTAGACACTTAATAGGCAGAGGCAGGAGGATTGCTGAGTTCCAGGCTTGCCTGGGCTACATAGTGAGCTGAAGGACAGCCTGAACTACAAAGCAAGACCATGCCTCAAAAAAAAAAAAATGTAGATGCTTATTATATAGCTACTATTAAGAATACATTAATTGGGCTGGAGATTTAGCTCAGTGGTTCTGGCACCTGCCCCACAAGTGCAAGGTCCTGAGTTCAATCCCAGTAACCATATACAGTGTTGGGCGTAGTGACTCACACCCACCAGCAATCAATACCACATACCACAGTGCCGGGTGTGGTGGCTCACACCTGTAATCCCAACACTCAGGAGGCAGAGACAGGAGGATTGCTGAGTTCCAGGTTTGCCTGGGCTACATAGTGAGCTCAGGGCCAGCCTGAACTACAAAGTGAGACCTGTCTCAAAAAAAAGAAAAAAAAAAGAATACATTAATTTATTAAACAAGCATTTTCCCCATTTAGTCATTTAGGCATTGATTATAAAATTGATTATACTCCTAACAAATATATATCAGATATTAAAAATATTTGAAACACCTTAAGAAAAATTTAAATAATTGTAAACATTTGTAAAATATTGGAAATGTATTAGAAAAGCACAAATATCATAGACCTAAATATGATTGTATCTCTTTTATTATACACTTTCCTTTTTCTTATTCAGTTAAATTATATTCAGTTGATTTAAAATACAATGTTACCTTTCCAAACAGTTAAGGTTGAGGGTAAGATTTAAAAGTCCATAATTTAGTGCTGGGTGTGGTGGCTCATGTCTGTAATCCCAGCACTTGGGAGGCAGAGGCAGGAGGATTGCTGAGTTCACGGTGGCTTGCCTGGGCTACATAGTGAGCTCAGGGCCAGCCTGAACTACAAAGCGAGACCCTGTCTCAAGAAAAAAAAAAAAAGTCCATAATTTAAACCAAAATCAGACATCTTGTTTTATCTTCACCACTTGTTCTATCTAAGGGCATTATCCAGTTGGACAGGCCCCTTGTCATACACATACTAGTGTGGTGGCACATTCGTGTAATCCCCGCACTCAGAGAAGCTGAAGAACTGCAAGTTCAAGCAAACCCAACAGGGCGATTTTGCAACCTAACTGCCTCAAAATTTAAAATTATAAAAGAACTAGTATGTAGCTCAGTGCAAAGAACCCTGGTTTTTATTCCCAGTACTACAGAAGGAAAGAGGGAGAAAAGGAAGAAGGAAAAGAGTAGAGAAAAGGAGGAAGGAAAAGAAGGGAGGAAGGCAGGGAGAGAAGGAGGGAAACAGAAAGATAGAAAAGAAATACCTAAATTGCTGTGAACTTTCATGAAGAATAGCTGGTGCTAAATCTATATGCATTATAGGGCAATTTCTTTGCGTGTATTTTTTTTCTTTAACAGGCCAATAATTGATTTGTAACTTCTAATTCGAGTGAAACTATATCTGTTTCAGGTAAATCTAAATACTTTAATCAGTTTAAATAACCAAATCCACAATTTTGTCGTGGATTTGGCCACTGAATCGAATATTTACCTGAAATACCTATTTGGGTCAAAGGAAGGGTGAGGTGGAAACCTCACTCAGAATACCCAGTCTCTTTTACTGCAGATATGGTTAATTATTAAGCACAAGAGCCAAACCATCATTAAAGAGCTCCCTTCTTAATCAGAGAAACTGATTAGTTTAGCAAGTTAATTCAGCTTGAGTTTCTCTGTGATTAAGATTCTGAGAGCAATACAGGAGGCCAAAAAGATGCTGTTGTGTATTTTTCCCAAAAGTAACACCTCTCTCCCTGATCCCGCTCCACCTTTGTAGTGACTGCCCAAATTGATGTTCTACTAACACAACTTGAGATGATTAAAACTAACCGTTCTTTGCCAACCCACTCATCTGACTGCCTCAAATATCCCACTCAGTTCAAAATCCTGTCAAATGCTCTTTTAGGTTATTATCCAGACTTGTCAGCACGGTAACCAATTTATGGGAAAATCGAGACTTCTCCAAGCAGATTCCTCTGTGTTAAACCAGCTCTGTTGAAAACATACTCTTTATTCTCAGATGGGGCCAGATGCCTCCATTTTAGTCTTTTGATTAAAAAATATCTGATCACTTTCAGGAAATGAAGATTCTAGAATTATCTATAATCACACCATTTGTTCAGTCCTCTGAATAATCTCCAGGCTCTGACCTAATACAAAGCTTCTCTCCTACTGCTGAATTCAGTTTTGGCCTGTATTTCCCAGCATCTTTCGCTCCTAGAAGAGCCATGTAGCTGAGTCTTAGCCAATGGAATATGGGTAAAAGTGTTGCTTGTTGCTTCCTATTCGACTTCCAAGTCTCCCATAGGACTGTCTAAAGTCTATTATTCTCCATACACTGGCCTGAAGCAGAAGATTCCGAAGTCGCTGGAAAAAGTAAAATCATGCTAAAAATCATGGACGAATCTCTCATCCCAAAAAAGGTCAGTACTGGAAGTAGAAAAAAAAGACCCTGGGATCCTAAGTTAGAATAGCGAAGGCCAGGGACGGAGGGTTAGCTCAGTGGTTCCAGCACCTGCTTCTCAAGTGCAAGGTCCTGAGTTCGATCCCCGGAAACAACATACAATGCTGGGCGTGGAGACTCACGCCCACCAGCCATCAATACCACATACCACAGTGCTGAGCGTGGTGGCTCACGCCTGTAATCCCAGCACTCGGGAGGCAGAGACAGAAGGATTGCTGAGTTCCAGACTTGCCTGGGCTACATAGTGAGCTCAGTGCCAGCCTGAACTACAAAGTGACACCCTGTCTCAAAAAAAAAAAAAAAGAATAGCGAAGGCTGTCCATCAAACAACATGTCTGAACAATTTTCTCAAAAATAAATCTATATTTTATGAAGCTACTAATGGTTCAGTGGCTATCTGATTTACAACTAGTATTACCATAGGTAATATATTTTGTCACTGCCCTGTTGTTGCAAGAAATGTTTATTCTAGTGTATATATGATTGTCAGATGCCTACAAGTCCTGATCAAATGCCACTGTCAGTCAAAATTATCTTTCTCTCTTCTAACACTAAACTCACCTTTTATCTTTCTATGGTACTGATTGCATAGTTTAATAGGACTGTATTTGTTTTGCATGCTCACTAGACTAGATGCTTCTATAAGGCAATACTCATGCTTCTGTTGCAGTCACATGTACCACAATATTGAGTAGAGTGCCTTGAATGCAGACACAGTACACACACTAAATTACAGAAGTAGTGTGCATTACATTTCACCTATCTCCCCTATATCACTTCTCTAAGAGACACTGTCAAGCTGGTCCTTGCAGAGCATACATTGAAATGTGGTTTTCCATTTCTTAAATGTGATCCATGCTCTGATTCTATTGCTTTTTCTGTCTCTTTCTCAGACAAGCATACGGGCAACTTTCTTTCTTAAAATTCCTCTAAATTTTTTCTACATAGAAGTTCACACTTCTTACTGACATTTAGCTCATAAAAATCACTTTTTAAAAGATTTATTACAGATGCTCACTAGGTTCTCCACACCTCCCACCTGTTCTGACAAGAACAGGCCACAGTCTTCATCCCCAGCCACTCTGTCCTCCAGTGTTTGTCCTTTCATGAAATGTATCACCTCCCAATATACATAAGGAGTCAAGTTTGGGTCCCTAGTCACTAGTTTTAACCTTATTTCTCTGAATTTTCCTAAGAAAACAAGTGGGTACCCTCCTCTTAATCCTCTCATAAGTCATAACCTTAATTAAAATATTGAAATCATATTAGCTACCTGATATTCACTATACTAAGTACATAAATTATTTTATGTCTCTAGATAATCCTAATCACTTATAAAGAAATCATTCTTTTTTTTTTGGCAGTTCCAGGAATCAAACTCAGGACCTTGCACTTGTCAGACTGAGCTACATTCCCTAGCCCAGGAAATCATTCTTATCCCTAATCAACAAATTAAAAGTTGTAGCTTAGAAATGTTCACTTAGTTTAAGTGTGAAAATTTCCCTAAGTCCCATAGTAAGTAGCAGGCTAGACTTATATAAATAAACAGTATCTCTGTCTCATTATTGAAATATTCATTTTTATTACTCAGCTCTTCCAGGGAATTTTCTGTGTTATACCCTAAGTAAGTCTAATGGAAGTGCTAACACCCATGTGCCATCAAAGGCTTAGACCAAATTGACCTAGTAGAGCACTGTTTCAGCCAAGAAATCTAAAGCAAATTAGCCAAACATGGATATCTAGAAACATTGTCAAGGAAATGGTAACAGAATTTGAAGGGCCAGGAAAGTACAAAATTTGAAGGATGAATATCAAGGTTGTCAGGACAGAAAGAGGTACAAGGAAGAGATCAGAAAGAACAAGCAGTACATGCCTGGGTTTGCTATGCTATACATGTAGCACCTGGGAGAATATTATTAGAGTGGACTTGAGAGGTTTGATTTTTTACTTTGAGAAAGCAGAGATTGTAAAGTCTTATACAGGCCTGAATAGAAATGTTCAAGTTTTCCTTAGAATGTGACCTCCTTTGTCTTTGAGGAAAAAGAACATAAATTTGTAAAGAAAAGGAGACTAAGCAGTAAGTGGAGTCATATGACTTCACGTGCCTACTTTTGAACTTCAATAAGAAAAAAACACTCATAAAGTCTACAGTTCTTCAACTCATGTAATGCAATGAATCTGGAGCAGAATTTCTTAACTCAAGTATTTGACATGTTACTCTTCCATACCTTTGAAGATTGAGGGAGAGCAAGTTTAATAAAAATCTTGTAGGGCTAGAGGGTTACCTCAGTGGTTCTAGCGCCTGCCTCAGAAGCGCAAGGTCCTGAGTTCAATCCCCAGTAACCACATACAATGCTGGGTGTGGAGACTCACGCCCACCAGCAATCAATACCATATACCACAGTGCTGGGTGTGGTGGCTCACGCCTGTAATCCCAGCACTGGGGAGGCAGAGACAGGAGGATTGCTGAGTTTGAGGCTTACCTGGACTACATAGTGAACTCAGAGCCAGCCTGAACTACAAAGCGAGACCCTGTCTCAAAAATAAATAAATAAATAAATAAATAAATATCTTGTATTTCTTTTCAGCCTCCATTTTTTTTTTTTTTTTTTTTTTAAAGACAGGGTCTCACTTTGTGGTTCAGGCTGGCCCTGGGCTCACTATGTAGCTCAGGCAAATCTCAAATTCAGCAATCCTCCTGCCTCTGCCTCCCAAGTGCAAGGATTGTAGGCTTGAGCCACCAAGCCTGGCATTTGTGGTATGTGGTAGATTGCTGGTGGGCATGAGCCACCACGCCCAGTATTGTTGTATGTTGGTCACCCCGGGATCTAACCAGGGATCGTATGCTTGCTAGGCAGGCACTGGAACCACTGAGCTAAATCTCCACCCCTCAGCTTCCACTCTTATCACTAGAATTTTAAATTCCAATATGTTTCACATTCAGAATCCTCAGGGTGAGCATTTCCCAGACTCCATTGACTACTATCATCTTTGGTAGACAGAACATTGGGCTCAACCACTGCCATGGCTACACATGGACTAGGCTGAAATTTAATACCTGTTCTTCCTCTGTTCTATAACAAGGTGTTCAATTTATGTTGTGTAGATCATGGTCACCTGTTTACTTTTGAAAGTGACTTACAAATAAGGAATTTGGATCCCAACCAAAAACTATTTTTACAGCCGGGCGTGGTGGCTCATGCCTGTAATCCCAGCACTTGGGAGGCAGAGACAGGCGGATTGCTGAGTTCAAGGCTTGCCTGGGCTACATAGTGAGCTCAGGGCCAGCCTGAACTACAAAGCAAGACCCTGTCTCAAAAAAAAAAAAAAAAAACTATTTTTACAAAAGAGTGTCCTTAAGATCTCTATTCCACCCTCCAAAAAAATGTTTTCAATACAGCCAAAGAAGGGAATAATTATCCTGAAGCTGAAAATTATATAAAATTTGAAAGCTGAAAATAGGACCAGTATAAATTTATAAACTTCTGTTAACTTTTTATAAAGTTGCATAAAAATTTTTAGGAGTCTAGTTGTTTTTCATGTGTGTGTTTTTCACAGTTACCCAACTGAAAAGTCCTTGAAGGCAAGAACCACATTTATTGCTTTTTATTCCTGACAAGAGCTAAGATGCTGTGCTCACCCAAGGTGTTAAATAAGTGTTGCTGAGTGACTGAGCCTAAGGATCTCCAGGAATTATTGAATAGTTTGTTTAACTGCTTCATTAGCTGTCTGTATCCACAGAGAGTTGAGATCAGCTGTTTAGAATAATACAAAAGAATGCCTTCTGTTCTATTATGTCAATAAAAGATATTGAAAATAGAGTGATGGAGCCCTAAATGTGAGTCATAAAAGAAATTATTAGCACTTCATATGAGAAGACCTAAATGATCCTTCTTTTTTGCAAGCTAATAAAATATTTGTTAATAGGTCAATAGTAATTGAAATTTTCTAGGCCCTAAACAAATTTGTTTAAATTAAAGTAATCCAAATTTGATTTCTAAGGTTGTAAAGAAAGAAAAGCCAAGCAATCAAGAGCATTCTTTTCATGTCAGAGAAATCTTCTTTTAAATAAACCATGCTTATGTTTGGGAGTTTATTTTCTAAAAATATTCCAGCCTTGGGGAAAACCATTTGAGGCACATGGCAAACCACAGATCTAGGTGACTGAGAATGGAGGAATAAATGTAGTATATGGTGGTAGCTTTCTTGGACTCTAGTAAGCATATAGTTTATTCTCCTGCTTTACACACCATAAGAGTGATCTAAAACTTTTTATATGTAACATCTTATCTGCAAGGAAACACACATAAAAAGATACTCTGACTGGGGATGGTGGTACCCAGGATGCAGCCTAGTGTGAAGACTCTGGGTTCGATCCTCACTGTCACTAAATAAATAACCCTCTCTTTTAAGTAAAACATATACTTGGGGACTACCTCCCTCTAAAGAGCTGTAAATAAATTCAAAAATCAGATTTTTTGAGAGTTCCCATATTCTCCTTCATCTCTTCCCAATACCATATAATTCCACTATTATTAACATTTTGTGTTTGTGTGGTTCACTTCCTACAATTGATGAACCAATATGATACACTGTTACTAAGGTTCACTCTTTGTGCTATAGAGTCATTGGGTCTTAATATGTATCTACCATTCCAATGTCATATTAATACAGTAGTTCCACTGAACTATGGAGAACACTAGTCTTTTTACTATCTCCATAATTGTACCTTTTGCAGAGTTTCATATAGTTTGACTCATACAGTCTGTAGACTTTTTAGGCTCGCTGCTTTCACTGAACAATATCCATATATACATTGAGTTAACTAAAATATTCTATTAAATTTATTTTACTCATTTCTTATGTTTTGGCTACTAGCTACTAAATGGCTACTAGAAACTTTGAATTTATCTTTGTGACTCCTTTACATTTTTTTTTTTTTTGAGATAGGGTATCGCTTTGTAGTTCAGGCTGGCCCTCAGCTCACTATGGAGCCCAGGCAAGCCTTGAACTCAGCAATCCTCCTGTCTTGGCCTCCCGAGTGCTGGGATTACAGGCATGAGCCACTACGCCCGGCTACATTTCTTTTTTAATATATGTTTGCAATCCAAAAAAAACATTATCCATATAATTTTCCTATAACTCTTTCCCTGTCTTCACAGCTCCTTTCTTTTTATCACTGAATAACTGTTATTGGATACATATTCAACAATTTATTTGCATTCCTACTAGAGGACATTTTGGTTGCTTCTAAGTTATGGCAATTGTGAATAAACCTGTTATATGTAAAAACAAATAGGTTTTTTAATCTGCCATATTGTAAAGAATCTTCCTGAAAAGATTCTTCTGAAAAAGTTCTTCATCTCAGAAGTCATGATCTCTCCTCTCTACTCCTTAAACTCTATTTACAGACCAGAGGAAGAAACTTTCAACAATATATCAATGTACAAATTACAACCTGATGCAGAAAGCCACTTATAAAACACTGTGAACTCATCACTATAAAATATGCCATGTCCTAAATATATGTCAATATATGTTAAATTATAACTTCATCAAAGAAAGCTTTTGTCAGGCCAGAGATTTAGCTCAGTAGTTCCGGCGCCTGCCTACAAAGTGCAAGGTCCCTGGTTAGATCCCAGGTAACCACCTACAACAACACCAGGCATGGTGGTTCACACCCACCAGCAATCAGTACCACATACCACAAATGCCGGATTTGGTGGCTCAACCCTGTAATCCCAGCATTCAGGAGGCAGAGGCAGGAGGATTGCTAAGTTCAAGGCTTGCCTGAGCTACATAGTGAGCCCAGGGCAAGCCTGAACTACAAAGCAAGACCCTGTCGCAAAAAAAAAAAGAAAGAAAGAAAGAAAGAAAGAAAGAAAGAAAGAAAGGAAGGAAGGAAGGAAGGAAGGAAGGAAGGAAGGAAGGAAGGAAGGAAGGAAGGAAGGAAGGAAGGAAGAAAGAAGGAAAGAAAAGAAAGAAAGCTTTTGTCTATGTCTCACAATTTTGCTACCTAACAATACTCTCATAGACCACAGGCACTGCTTAACAAATAACCCTTGAAATGCCATTACATTGAACAAATTAAGCCAACCAATACAAGTATTAGTTTCAATATATAAAGAAAAAGGGACAAGGCTTACCCAGCAATTTCCAAATTACATTCCCACAAATTCTACTGAAAAAGCAAAAAAATGGTAGCTTGACAGAATGGGGGATTCCATATACTAGATCACCTTCATGGAAACTTACAATATTCAGAAGCACACTGTAGGATCCAAAGAGTCTTGTAGTGAAAAAAAACATATTGAAGTTGATTTAATAATGCATTTCCTAAGTATAATTGACAATAGACCTCTTTACAGAAAATACTTAATGATAATATGTGTGGCAAAACCTGAGGAACCTTCAGCTGTCATTTTGTCTTGTTTTGCTTTTTAACTTGTCCAGGTTTTTTGTTCCCCCTCAAGGGAAGAGCTATGCATTCCCCTTAAAAGTATAAAACAAAGACATTCTGTGTGGATAGTAGTTACAGATGTGGGAAAATTGGGATCAACTGGGGGTCAATTATCTTTTCTTAAAGTCAGTAGAAAACATAAAATGTATTGTAAAATAACCTAATAAGAGAGGCATAATAAAGAAGCATATGAAATTGAGGGAGAGGAGAGAAGAGACCTTTTTTCTGCTAAACATGGAACAGTTAACTTTGGAAGAGCAGGTCTGTGAATTTGCAAATGGACAGAATAGCTTTTGTCTCTGACCTGAATTCTCTGAGCATACTGCTCACTTCGGAGCAGAACATGCTGAACATGAGGTTTTCGTGACCTAACATTGCAAGTGTGGACCTAACGCTGATTTCTCAACTGCTGAAATCCACTCCTGCTGAGATATTCACTTTCTTTTCAGATGGTATTGATGTGTAGTAACAATATATCGGTCTTTGACAAAGAGTAGTCAGCCTGTACCGCTGAGAAAAAAAAAATGTAAAACACTACAATTGGAATGATATGTTAGGAAATTTTAGTCACAGAACCTTTCACTGCTGCAGTACTTGTCAACATGTTACTCAGGGGTTTCACTTAGTAGCTTTCCAACATATGGGCAACAATATGGTCACCATGGCTCCCTGCTACTGGTGTGGCTGAGGAGGAGGGGGTAGTAATTAGACTTCTGACAGGCAAGTGGCTACTCTCACAGCTCAGTCAAGGCTTTTGCTGTGGGCACTAGATATTTTTAACCCACTCTATTGCAGCTAAAGAGACTGTACATTTTTCTTTTTCTTTTTAGTTTGCTTCACAGTCTGACTATAAAGAAATGATTCCAGTCTAAACCCTCTGTTCTTTTTTCTTTCTGTCCAGTTTCCCATGAGAAAATATGCTGTGTATGATACATGAAGTATCAGGATTCATGCATTTAAACAATCTGTTTTCAGCTGTCAGAATCTCCATTGTGAGATTTAAGCAGAAAGGAACTAATGATTCTATATAAAACAATCAAAACAGACCCACTGACACATACATTGCTGAAGGCTGGTCCAACTGGCTGGTCCCCACCCAGACGGTAAACTACTTCAGGTCAGTGAATGACTCTATCTCGACTCCCACCTACAACACTGTCCACTGTTTCAGAGGTAAGTACCCAACAGCATTTCAAACTATTGCCCAAAATAGCAAAAATATTGCTACTGATATTTATCCATTATTCCTGGTCTCTGAAAAATGCAATAAAATCAAGTTGAATAAAACTAAGATGTTTTCGGGCCAGAGGGTTAGCTCAGTGGTTCCGGCGTCTGCCTCACAAGAGCAAGGTCCTGAGTTCGATCCCCAGTTACCACATATAATGCTGGGCATGGAGAAATGCCCACCAACAATCAACACCGCATACCACAATGCCGGACGTGGTGGCTCACACCTGTCATCCCAGCACTCGGGAGGCAGAGACAAGAGGATTGCTGAATTCGCGGTGGCTTGCCTGGGCACCACAGTGAGCTCAGGGCCAGCCTGAACTACAACGTGAGACCCTGTCTCAAAAAGCAAAAAAAAAAAAAAAAAAAACTAAGATGTTTTCTTTGTGTTCTTCTGTCTCCATCTCATGCAAAAAATACCTAACCGAAGATCAAGGGTGTCTGATTTATCTGAGATTACTTTTTTTCAAAAGAAGAGACTTCTCTCCAAAGAAACTACATGTAAATTTCAACCAAATTTTGCTTCTTTTGCTTTCTGTATACTATCAAGCATGGGTACACTTATTTGCAAAGAAGTAATGTCTTGTTTAAGCATATGACTGGTTCATCTTCAGTCTTTTACACTAAAATGTACTCCCTGCCCTTACCAAATTCATGTGCTGAGTCCCCAAACTCCAGTGCGATGGTATTAAGAGTTTGGCCTCTGTTTGCCAATATTTTATTGAGGATTTTTGCATCAATGTTCACTAGAGAGATTAGCCTATAGTTTTCTTTTTTGGTTGGGTTTTGGAATCAAGATAATGGTTGCTTCAAGGAATGATTTTGGGAGTATTGCTGCTCTTTTGATTTCATTAGAGTTTGAGAAGTAGCAGCATTAACTCTTCTTTAAAAGTTTTGTAGAATTCAGCAGTGAAGCCATCAGGACCAGGGCTTTTCTTTGTTGGTAGATTTTTTATTACATTTTCAATTTCACAGATTGATATCAGGTTGTTTAACATTTTTATATCATCTTCATTCAGCTTTGGAAGTTCATATGTGTCTAGGAATCTATCTATTTCTTCTAGATTTTCTCTATCTTTGGAGTACAGATTTTCAAAATACATGTTTATTATCCTTTGGACTTCCAGTGGATCTGTGATAATTTACCCATTTTCATTCTTAATAGCATGGATATGAGCCTTTTCCCTCCTTTGTTTGATAAGGTTGGCTAAGAAGATGTGGTTTCTTTATAAAATGGCGTATTACTCTGCCATAAAGAATGACAAGTTCCTCAAACAGATCAGCCTCCCCAAGTTTAAAGACCCA
>PVIC010035507.1:0-19020 GCA_004025085.1 Thryonomys swinderianus | reverse complement strand
GCCGCAAACTCAGCAATCCTCCTGTCTCTGCCTCCCAAGTGCTGGGATTACAGGCGTGAGCCTCCACGCCCAGCATTATATGTGGTAACCGGGGATCGAACTCAGGTCCTTACGCTTGCAAGGCAGGCGCCGGAACCACTGAGCTAACCCTCCGGCCCGATCATCTTTATTTTTTTTGAGCCAGGTCTACGTTATTTTCTTCACTTGAACTCTTAGAATACATGCTGATTTGTTGTAAATCAAAACTGATAAGGGCCAGAGATTTGGCTCAGTGGTTCCGGCGCCTGCCTCGCAAGCGCAAGGTCCTGAGTTCAATCCCGGTGACCACATAGAATGCTGGGCGTGGCAACTCACGCCCACCAGCCATCAATACCACATACCACAGTGCCGGGCGTGGTGGTGGCTCACGCCTGTAATCCCAGCACTTGGGAGGCAGAGGCGGGAGGATTTCTGAGTTCGAGGCTTCCCTGGGCTACATAGTGAGCTCAGGGCCAGCCTGAACTACAAAGTGAGACCCTGTCTCAAAAAAAAAAAAACAAAAAACCTGATAATATCATCTATCCTGCAGGAACAGAAGCAGACAAACTTTTACTGGCTTCCCTGGCCACCGGCATTCTGAAGCAGAAACTACTATTTTATAAGATTGTCACTGGAGGAGCAACAACACATAATGGGCATCATTTTGAAAATTAAATCCTGAGATAACATTACTTCCAATAATGCCTAAAGTGCAGTCTTGTGCCTGTGTTGTGTGTGGCCATCTTTAAGTAAGGAAACACATTGTTACTTATATTAAAAGTGAAGAGGAAATATTGCTAACTTGATTCACAGACGTTGCCTAATGTATGAAATTTAAAAATGTGTAAGAAAATCATACATGTTCATTATGTCTTTTTAGGATAAGAAGTTTTCCTTTCAGGTGCTTCTATTTTGAAAAAAATCACGACAGTATAGCGACACCTCTCTGTGATAATCAAATTCTGTTTTTTTTTTTTTTTTCTTGAGAAAAAGTATCACTTTGTAATTCAGGCTGGCCTCGAACTCATAGCAATCTTCCTGCCTCTGCCTCCCGCGTACTGGGATTTCAGGTTTGAGCCGCCACAACAGGCTTTTGGTGTATGGTACTGATTGCTGGTGGGCGTGAGTCACCACGCCCAGCACTGTAGTACGTGATTACCCGGGACTTTTGCATTTTCAAGGCTGACACTGGAACCACTGAGCTACAGCCCTGGCCCCATTTCAATTTTTGAGTAATAACTATGAGTTTGTACCTTAAAGAAGGAAGAACTGAGAGTTGTTGAATCAATTTTCTAATCACTAGAAGTTCTATGATGTAATTTTAATAGACAATATCCAATTTTATCTAAAAATATCTATCTAAAATTCCTAATTTTAAGTAAATATTTTAGGAAAGTAGCTTAGGTAACTTAGAAGCACAGTGTCTTAAAAATTCACATTAACACAGCTCTCATGTGCTTGAGTTTGATCTACATAAATTTTTACATAAACTTTTTTCAGATCAAATTGATAACATTTGGTCGGAAGGACAGAGTACGTTTGATTGACAACAGCCGGACCGCGAACTCTCGCGAGACTGCATCTGACGTCACCGGTTGCTAGTGTAACCGAGAGGGAAAAGGGCGGTGCTCGGGCTGTTCGGCGCCGCGCGACTTCTGCAGAGTGAGTGGAACGCGCTTCTCTTGCCGTTTCCACCACCCCAGAATGAGCGGCCTGGGTGAGGGCAGCACACTTCCTCCCGCTGGAAGCACTGCCCCTGAGCGTGCCCCAGAAATCCTGGACCTGAGTCAGGGCCAGGGCCTCGGCCTCGGCCCCGAGGCGGAGGCCGCCCGGGCCATGGCGGACGCGGGTGAGGAACACGCGCGGGCCGCCGCGGAGGGGGTCGCGCCAGGGCCAGGGAGCCGCGACCGGGCAGCGGCCGGGGCTGAGCGGGAAGGTGCCCAGCCTCACTCTGAGGGCCTGGGCGCAGCCTCGGGCTCTGTGGCGGCTGATGAACGCCATCAAAATGGCTGTCAGCGTGGAGAGCCGAGCATCCTCGCCGGACAGAAGGCTCCAGAAGCCTTTGGCACAGGGACTTTGAGGTCGCAGATGATGCCTGGGGCGAAGGCCAAGGAAGGGACGACAAAACCTTGTGCAATTTCAGCATCCTCGGAAAAGGAGGAAAAGAAGCCGATACAGGAGGTAAAAAAGATGGTTCGAGGAGAAAAAGAGGACACAACGCCCGTGGCTCCTAAGATCAACACCTGCGTGGACTCACTGGAGGCCATCGATCAGGAGCTGTCAAATGTAAACGCCCAGGCTGACAGGGCCTTTCTCCAGCTAGAGCGCAAATTTGGCCGGATGCGGAGACTCCATATGCAGCGCAGAAGTTTCATCATCCAGAATATCCCAGGTTTCTGGGTCACAGCCTTTCGGAACCACCCCGAGCTGTCTCCTATGATCAGTGGCCAAGATGAAGATATGATGAGGTTCATGATCAATTTGGAGGTGGAAGAGCTTCAGCATCCCAGAGCAGGCTGCAAATTCAAGTTCATCTTTCAGGGCAACCCCTACTTCCGCAATGAGGCGCTGGTGAAGGAGTATGAGCGCAGATCCTCTGGCCGTGTGGTGTCTCTTTCTACGCCGATCCGCTGGCATCGGGGCCAAGATCCCCAGGCCCATATCCACCGGAACCGCGAAGGGAACCCTATCCCCAGTTTCTTCAACTGGTTCTCAGACCACAGCCTCTTAGAGTTCGACAGGATTGCTGAGATTATCAAAGGGGAACTGTGGTCCAATCCCTTGCAGTACTATCTGATGGGTGAAGGGCCCCGCAGAGGAATTCTCGGCCCACCAAGGCAGCCTGGGGAGAGCCCCAGGTCTTTCAGATTCCAGTCTGGCTAACTTCTGGTCCTATGAGAAGCACCTGCACAAATATGCTTACCAACTCCTACGCTTGGCCAGCAGGTGCAGTCTTCTTAGTCTTTACCCTGGATATTTTGGCCTTTGGTTCATCTAAATCTTAAGCTAAGTGGCATTTGCCACTTAGCTGCCTCTAGGCCTTCCCGCTGTTCCACATTGTGTTAATATGTTTCAAGCGCATGGCCTGCTGCTGTTTCTGTGCCAAGCTCACAGTGCTGTAGATACTTTGGCCTTTGCATGGCTTGGGGTCTGTCTGTGACTGTGGTCTTCTCCCAGTGTTTTAAGTGGTTCTCTACCACAAGGAAGTTTGGTGCATCTTTGCAAATAAGTAGGCAGGCTTCACATTTTAAGCTGAGTATGCTGATAGCCTTCTGCTGTGACTTACACTGAGTTTCACCACTGCAAGATAAAACAACCTAACCCAGCTGCCATCAAGAACATTCTGGTGACCAGGATCCAGATCCCAGCTGCCCTCCCAGGCCTTTGCTATCCACCCTGATGGTTATCTGGTACAAAAACAGGTGCCTGGTGGGTGACTCGTAGGCACGAGTGAGGTAATAGATGTGTGTTTTATGGTTTTATGTTGATTGTTTTTCCCTTTGGTTAGTGTACATTATGATTAACTTCTGGTGAGAATGAAGGCCTGAGCTCTAGTGCTTTTTTCCTAGATGAGCTTTAGGTCGCCATTGTCTGTTTCCACCTCATGATTATCCAAGCCAAGTGGCAGTGCCCAAATCAAGGCAAGAATGGGTTCCTTCCTGCAGTTAGGCTTTTTGAGCCTTATCCTACAAACTATCGGTAATATAGGCAACTTTGTTAGATAAACCCGTAAACCCCTGAACCCCTTCTGTGCCCATGCTGAATGGGACAGTTGCCAGTTGGGCCACTGAGATTTTTCTGGAACATGGATGAGGCCTGTTAGGTCTCTCAGTCTTCCTTCTCCCCTTCTTCTTCCCTTCCTTTGTGTGGCAGTTACAGCTGAGACAAAAGGCAAAACTGACAGAGCAGGGTTTTCTTTACTTGACCTCCCCTTGGTTGTGTCCATACTCCGAAACAGATTGCAGATCTCTTAATGCCCTCATTCCTGTGCTGTTTCTTTTAGCAAGGTCTGAAAACACAGGAAGACCGATGCGTTAACTGCGTAATACTAAGTGTTCTTTTAGGATAACTCTACCTTTTTCTCTTACATTCCATCAAATCCTATGTTTTTGAGCTTTAGTTTGAGAAGTTGGGAGGAGGAAGAGAAGGACCTCAGTGATGTATTCAAGACACCCCAAGCGAAAGCAACTGTAACTTTCTAAGAGGGCAGTTTTTTGGGGAGCTTTGGATTCTAAAGAAAATCCAACAGCAATTTTTGGGTCAACCTGTTTTCTATTTGAATGACTGCCCTGCAATCAATCCCAAAAGGCTCCTTCCTACTTTCTGGCCTCATTTCTAAACTGAATTTGTTTGCCTACAGGCTGCAGTCTGTGGGAGACCCAAGCTTTCCCAGGGAATAAGGGGGTGTGTGGTGCCTGGATTTCCAGGAAGTTCCAGTAGATGGAGTAGCAGTGCTGTAGGGGCTGCCCTGGTTGTGAAGATGTGTGATCATGGTGGTAGCCTTGAGCTGCCTATGATTAAACAGGCCCAGAAGACGAATTGAGCAGTGTGGAGTGGGCTGTATTAGGCTCACAGAACACACTGAAACCCCACAGGGCCAGCAGTGGGCAGGAAGCCTCTGGGGCACTTTCCAGGACAGGCAGGCTGGAGAATCAAAGGGTGAAGGGTCCTTCCAATTTTTCCTAATTCCTTGAATTCACCAAGACTTTTTTTTTTTTTTTTTTTTGAGACAGGGTCTCGCTTTGTAGTTCAGGCTGGCTCTGAGCTCACTATGTAGCCCAGGCAAGCCTGGAACTCAGCATCACCAACAGACTTTTGTAAACAAATATTCAAGTGTGGATGTTTCTTATTCTGATTGACCTTTATGTGGAAGAGTAATAGTATGGATTCCTTATTTCACTGTTGGAGTAAAATCCTATTGTTCATTACAGCTTACTGGAAAAATTGATGTTTACAGGAGTGCTTTTTGCTTGTCATGGAGAACATGGGCAAAAATATCAAATTTATGTCCTGTGCAGTATGAAAACTTCTGTGAATATTCCTGAATAGATTAGCTTGTTCTGGTCTCTTCATATAGTTTTATTCTAGGTGGCCAATTTGTGATCTTTGAAGAGTGAAGATTTTGTATTGTTTCTTTGTCTTGCAAAAGTAGTCTCAAACACTATTGTCTCTTGATATCCCCTGCCTTAGTAATAATGTACTTGCCATTTATGTTCTTAACCA
Source organism: Thryonomys swinderianus (assembly GCA_004025085.1). Lineage (NCBI taxonomy): Eukaryota > Metazoa > Chordata > Mammalia > Rodentia > Thryonomyidae > Thryonomys > Thryonomys swinderianus. The sequence continues at coordinate 13,779 of PVIC010035507.1, read as the reverse complement.
GCATAAGTACTAGAATTGCTGTCAAACTAAAAAAGAACCAGTACTTTTATGTGCTGGAAGGAAAAATAAAATGTCATTGTTTCTTGTTTTTACCAAAAAAGAAAAATGAATAAAAAGTTGTGTTGTCCAGATTTATAATTGTTTGGAAAATCAATAAAATTATCAAATGAGCTGGGCGTGATGGTTCACGCCTGTAATTCCAGCACTCTTGGGAGGCAGAGATAGGAGGATTGCTGAGTTCGAAGCTTGCCTAGGCTACATAGTGAACTCAGAGCCAGCCTGAACTACAAAACGAGACCTTGTCTCAAAAAAAAAAAAATTATCAAATGATCATAAGGAAATTAATGAGGTTTGTCACTACTTCTCACAGGGCTTTCTTTAATAAACCAGGATGGTAATACTTCTTTCATGCCCAGAGAATGACAGAATCTAACAGATTTGGAGTTCTGCATAAAGAATAATCTGGAACTGAGGAAGAAAAACAAGGTATTGCAGGGAATTGAGCAGGACTTTTGGAGTGAACTGAATGGTTGATAAGTGAAAAAAGATGTCTAATAGGCTGAGGGAATGCCTAGTTAATAGATTACCTTTTAAGCCATTATAAAGGCTGAACAGTAAAATTATCATAGTAACTGAAGTTGTATTTGTTACCATGTTTTGCTAGATCTCAGGTATTCTTTAAAGCACCACACAGCTTTAGGAAAAAAACTTAAGCATCACTTACAGAATCTAGGGATTCCAAAAATCTACTTTATGCTTTTAAGAGAATGAGATCAAGAGATGTTTAGTTAATATAAATGTAGTACACAAGCTGGGGGTAGTGGTACAGGCCTTTAATGCCAGCACTTGGGAAGCTGAGGGAAGAGGACTGGCCAGCCTGAATTACAAAGCAAGACCCTGTCTCAAAAACAGAAGTAGTAAACAAAGGTTGTGAGAATACTTTTCCACAAAAACTGTTTAAGTGATAAAAATATAGGTGTTTGACTTACTGCCAAACTAATTATACTGGAAAAATTTTCCTGCTTTCTTAACTCCATACAACTACTAAAGAACAGAAGCTTTTCTTTGTCAGTATTCTAATTTTTTTGTGCTACATTTTGGTTATTTTTACTCTTTATGTCCAATTGGAAATACTGCCACTTTTTATAAACAATAAAATAAACGCTTCTCAAGTCTTTTTCTAACAAAGTAAGTTCATTTTGAGTCTGTACTGATATGCTAGAAAGGTGAAGGAAATAAACTCTACCCTCATTTTACAAAGCTAATGCCAAATTAGGTGGTAACTTTAGGATCTTCAGGTAGTTACCAGCAAGAGTAGGACTAGAACTTCTGACATGAGAGAATTTCTACTCCTCAGTAGCCAAAGATACTTTTTATTTTGGGCTTGTCATTTTTTCTTAACAGCAGTTTAAAGCACTTTTTTTTTTTGCAGTTATAGAATAAAGACAAAAATAACTTTATTTTTAAAAGAAATCAAATTTCTATTTATACATGAGATCTTTCACTGAGCTCTAAAACTTGTTTGTAAATGCTTATCATAATATTATAGTAACATTTTGGATATTAGTTTCAAATACATCACCATACACAGTCCTTGGTAGATACTAAAGCTACTTACTGACTGTGAGGAAAATAAAGTCAATAACCTAGTTCTTACCCTGAGATACTTATTTCTACATTGTATTTGGGATTCATCTGAACATTTACAAATCGTAACAAAGTTGTTACCTTTTCATGGTATGTCTCATATGCTCAATCCTCTGCTATAATCCAAGTACAATAATGACAATGACTGGTGGTGTTTTCTGGCCCTGTCCAGTATGGATAGTGAAGATACAGTATAAAGTGTAGTCATGAATTTAGGAACATTCTTATCTGGCTCCAAACCTTTTAACAAATTGCTACTAATGGAGAGCATGGCAATCTTAGATTGTAGTATACCTGAAAGACTTAAAGAAGTTTTTCCCAACCTTACTTTTGGGTCATTACCCTCCTGTCCAGGGAGAAAAGTCAAATATAATTAATAACTACATCTCTAATGAGAAGAATTAATTAAGGAATAAGATTTTTTGTTTTTTTTGGTAGGGCTGAACTTTGGAAAGCCACAATCCTTTTTTGGAGAATATATGTCTTAAAATTACTGAAAATGAACAAACAGCCTTTAACACTAATAGGGGAAGAAAAACCTAGTGGGGAACAATGGAGTGAGATAGTTGGTTTATAGTATTCTGTCCTATATTTGTTCATCTTTTTTGGAAAAGAGAGTACTCGTATGAAAGCTAACAACTTGAAAAAATCGGTGCCCCAGACTGCTAGGTCCTATGCCCAAGTTTTCTGATCCAGTGGGGTTGAGAAGCCTTCAATTGTGCAAGTTCCGGGAGAGGCTGTGCTATCAGTCTAGCTTAACACTTTGAGAACCTCGGACCAAATGTAAGTGTGTGTGGGCGTGTGCATGTACACCTCCCCAGGGAAATTCTTATCTCAAAACTACTGGTGTACAAAATACCAATAATTTTGTTTACTTCAAGGATACTGCAATCTTAATATAGTTGATTTATATAAAATAAAGGATTATGGACAAATACCAATTACTTCACAAAAACTTGTTCCTACAAAGCATTTTACAATATATTTTCAAAATAACATTTTTAATAGTACATTTGTTGCATTTTTTTCATTCCATTGTAATTTATTTTATTGTCAGTGTCTCATCATTTGATAAGACCATTGGTATAATGGACCAATGGATAGTAACCAGCTGTTTTTGAACTGCTTGAAGAAAATCTTGTAAACTTGTAGTCCAGGGGTAATTCTGGGGAGAAAAAAAAAAAAAATCACAGCTTGATTATTATATAGGTTCCTAAATACCTTTCATAAATGTAAGGAAATCAAAAGCTGATACTGTTTTATTTTTTAGAATTTCATAGATTTAGCATTTCTTTTGCCCCTATTCTATACATGGCACTCAGGATGTGTGTTGATGTCCTTCCTTATAAAGTTTACCATATTGTTATATATATGGTAAGTACAGCTGGCATGGTGGCTCATACCTATAATCCCAGCACTCGGGAGGCAGAGGCAGGAGGATTGCTGAGTTTGAGTCTTGCCTGGGCTACATGGTGAGCTCAGGGCCAGCCTGAACTACAAAGCGAGACCCAGTCTCAAAAAAAAAAAAAAAAAAAAAAAAAAAGCTGGGAATACAAAGATCCTGCTAATTTTTATGTTGCTATCCAAAAAGCTTCTGTAATACCAAAGAAGGTAAGCTCCATAAAGGTGTGGCTTTTTGTTTTGTTCTCTGATGGGTCCAAAGCACCTGGAACCATACAAAGCACTCAGTAAATATTTGTTGAATTTAAAAACAATACAAAAAGGGAGATGTACTGAGACTACAGTTAAGAAGTTGCCATTTTGCTGGGGATTTAGCTCAAGTGGCACTGCGCCAACCTTGGATGCACAGGGCCCGAGTTTGATCCCTGGTACCGCAAAAGAAAAAAAAAAAGTTGTCATTTTTTTCCAACAACGTCTTTAAACTATTACCATTCTCAAACCTTAGCACAAAACAAAAATGATACAAACATAGGAAGAAAAGGCAACAAAACACCTGAGTCCCCTGAAGTCAGTTCAGAGGGTATCAAGGGGCAGAACAGAATATGCTATGCACCAGAATTACTTAAAAGTGTAGCAGAGAAGGTTAGAAAACAGCTCAAAGAGATACTCAGTAGAATTACATTAGAGAGATTATGACTAAAGAGATAATGGAAGTTATAACCAAAAAGATGCAGGAGCTCTTGGAAGATACCAATAAAAAACTAGATGAGGGCCAGAGATTTGGCTCAGTGGTTCTGGTGCCTGCCTTGCAAGTGCAAGGTCCTGAGTTCGATCCCCAGTAACCACATACAATGCTGGGCGTGGAGACTCATGCCCACCAGCCATCAATACCACATACCACAGTGCCGGGCATGGTGGCTCATGCCTGTAATCCCAGCACTCGGGAGGCAGAGGCAGGAGGATTGCTGCATTTGAGGCTCGCCTGGGCTACATAGTGAGCTCAGGGCCAGCCTGAACTGCAAAGTGAGACCCTGTCTCAAAAAAAAAACAACAACTAGATAAGCTAAAAAAAAAAATTATGTATGTTAATGACCAGTTTACCAAGAAATTTGAGTACATGAAAAGGTTTCAATTAGAAATCCAGGGATTTGGGCTAGGGATTCAGCACAGTGGTTCTGGTGTCTGCTTTGCAAGCACAAGGTCCTGACTTTCATCCCAGCACCACATACCACAATGCTAGGTGTGGTGGCTCCTGCCTGTAATTACAGCACTCGGGAGGGAGAGGCAGGAGGATTGCTGTGAATTTGAGGCTGGCCTGGGCTACACAGAAGTTCAGGGCCAGTATGAACTATAAAGTGGGACCCTGTCTCAAAAAAAAAAAAATCCAGGGATTAAAAATTATACTGAGAATATGAGCAGTAGGACGAACCAATATGAGGACAGAATTTAAGAATTACACAATAAGGCTGGAGGGTTAGCTCAGTGGTTCTGGCGCCTGCCTCACAAGCACAAGGTCCTGAGTTCGATCCCCGGTAACCACATACAATGCTGGGCGTGGAGACTCACGCCCACCAGCAATCAATACCACATACCACAGTGCCGGGCGTGGTGGCTCATGCCTGTAATCCCAGCACTCGGGAGGCAGAGACAGGAGGATTGCTGCGTTTGAGGCTTGCCTGGGCTACATAGTGAGCTCAGAGCTAGCTTGAACTACAATGCGAGACCCTGTCCCAAAAAAAAAAAAAAAAAGAATTACACAATGATGTCTTCAAAGAGCAACTTCAAAGACCCCTTGAAAACAAGAAAATGAAAAATGGATCTAAAAACTGCTACATGATACAAAGAAGACTAAGAATAATTGAAGTACAAAATCAGAATACAAATGGCATGAAAATCCTATTTTCAGAAGTAATAGCAGAAAAATTCCCAAATATAGAGAAATAAATATACAGGTAAATGAGGCACATAGAAAATAATATAGTGATGACTAAAAGAGAACACTTCTATAGCACATTACACTTAATATTACCTAAGTCTGTCACTGGAATAAAATCTTAAAAGCTGCTATGAAAAGGTAACAACACACAAACGTAAACCCATTAGAATCACAGCAGACTGGTCTACACAAAAGGCCATCTAGGTTTAGAGTGATGTGTTCCAAACCCTAAAAGATAATAACTTCCAATGTCAAATTATGTATCCTGCAAAACTTTTCTTTACAATTGGTGGAGAAACAAAGTATCTCCGTGACAAGAAGCACCTCAAGAAATTCATGACCACCTAACAAGAATTACAAAAAATTCTCAAGGATATCCTAGAAAGAGACAATTAAATCAACAATGTATGTCAACAGAATGAATACACTTTGGCAGGATGAGCAGCTAAGCAAAAGGGGAAAAATGAGGAAATCAGCAACAGGAAGATAATACAATGACAGGAATAAGTCAGTATCTCTCAATAAAAAGCTCTTGATGGGAATGGTCTCAATTCCCTAATCAAAAGACAGATAAAAAGAATAGGTCAAGAAAGAAAACCCAACAACATGCAGTATGCAAGAAACATATTTGACCCAAAAAGATATGGATTAAAAAAAAATTAAAGGATAGAAAACAATATTCAATGTAATAACCCATAAAAAAAAGCAGGAATTGGGCCGGAGGGTTAGCTCAGTGGTTCTGGCGCCTGCCTTGCAAGCGCAAGGTCCTGAGATCAATCCCCGGTAACCACATACAATGCTGGGCGTGGAGACACACCCACCAACAATCAACACCGCATACCACAGTGCCGGGCATGGTGGCTCACGCCTGTCATCCCAGCACTCTGGAGGCGGAGACAGGAGGATTGCTGAGTTCGCGGCGGCTTGCCTGGGCACCATAGTGAGCTCAGGGCCAGCCTGAACTACAAAGCGAGACCCTGTCTCAAAAAGCAAAAAAAAAAAAAAAAAAGCAGGAATTGTCCTAATTTCAGAAAAAGTAGATTTCAAAATAAAACTCATCAGAAAATACAAACTCATTAAATATTGGTTAAAGGAACAATTCAAGAAGAGTTAACAATTATAAACATATACACTGAAAATCCTGACACACAATAAACATTAATGGACTTTAAAAATCAGATAAACACCAATACAATAGTAACAGAGGACCTCAATATTGTCACAAATGGACAGGTCAATTCGACAAAAAAATCAGCAAAGAAATATCAGAGTTGAACCAAATCTTGGAACAAGTGGACTTACTAGGTATCTATAGTGTTCTGTCCAGCAACAGTACACTTTTTTCTCAGGAGCACATGGGCCTTTCTTCAAAATAGACCATATTCTAGACAATAAAGCATGCTTAAGTAAATGCAAAAAAAGCAAAATTATGTCACACATATTATCAGACTATAGTGCACTGAAATGAAATCAATAGCAAAAGAAATCACAAGGAATATGCAAACACATGGAAATTAACCTCTTGAATAATCAATAGGTAACAGATGAAATTGAAGAAATTTGACAATTTCTATGATCAAGTATTAATGCCAATACAATACACCAGAACCTATGAGATACAATGGAAGGAGTCCTAAGAGGGAAGTTCATAGTGAATTCCCACATCAGAAAAAAAGAATAGGCTCAGATAACCTAACATTGTACTTCAAAGCCTTAGAAAAGTAAGAACAATCCAAACCAAAGCTATTATAAGGTAGAAATTATAAAGAGTAGGGTAGATGGAAATGCATGAATATTGAGGCAAAACAAAAAGAATGAATCAGAGTTGAATCCTTTAAAGATTGAACAAAATAAACTCTTACTCAATTTTACCAAAATAAGACCTAAATCCATGCAATCAGAAATAAGAAAGGTGTCTAGTTTGATAATTAACTTTATAAGGTCATCTAAATAAGTGAATCTGAGTTAGAAAAATGGGGGAGTGGAGGAAAGGGGAAACAAAGAATGGAAATATGTACAGGTACCTATTCCCTACATTGAATATAATCATTATGTACTATAAGTATGCACTATAAACAAGTACTAGTAAGAGTAAAAAAGCCAACTCTAGGTTTTGGGTCCACCATAAAGGGTGGTCCTAACTGCCCAGGCTGCTACATCTAAACATTTAGGAGATATTTCTCAAGAAGAAATCAATGTCAGGGAAAGATTTTCTGTCAAAGACAAAAATTCTAGTAGGTAAGGTCATACTGTCCTATAACAGGCAAAGCTTTGTAGGTATTTCCCATCTTACCTGCAATTGCTTCAATACTTGGAATTGCAATAGTGCTGTAAGTGCTGATTTTGTTAGAAGACCATGTATGAATCAAAGAGTCCCCTGTATTTTCCTGTTCCAAAACTGAATCAATAAAGAAAGAGCCCCATTTTTTAGATAAGGTATTTAGAGGCTTTGCCTTTAGTCCCTAAAATGAGAAGAGAGTAACTGTGATTAATATTGGAAATTAATTCACCTCCAGTTTTATTTTTCACACAGTAAATCGAAAAACCTATTACATGTCTTGAAGGAAAATACTGTTTCCTTATTATGAAGTATACCCCCCTTTTTTTTTTGTATTGGGGATCAAACTCAGGACCTGGAGTTGCGAGGCATGCTTGGTGCCACTGGGTTAAATTTCCAGCCCTGAAATATCCTTTATTTCAGTCTATAACTAAGTTTGTAAATGGTCAGTTTTTTAAATCTGAAAACTACACCAAACACAGCCATCTACAAATGTATTTTTTCCTAACTTCAAATAAGTCCAATTTAATTATTGTTATTATAACATTTAGAGGGTGGTTCAAAGTCAACTTGGGGGCCAGAGATTTAGCTCAGTGGTTCCAGTGCCTGCCTCGCAAGCGCAAGGTCCTGAGTTTGATCCCTGGTAACCACATACAATGTTGGGCGTGGTGACTCACTCCCACCAGCAATCAATACCACATACCACAGTGCCAGGCATGGTGGCTCACGCCTGTAATCCCAGCACTCTGGGAGGCAGAGACAGGAGGATTGCTGAGTTCAAGACTTGCCTGGGGTACACAGTGAGCTCAGAGCCAGCCTGAACTACAAAAGCGAGACCCTGCCTCAAAAAAAAAGAAAAAAAAAAAGTCAACTTGGGCCAGGTGTGATGGTAATGCTTATGTTCTCAGCACAGGGGGCTGAGGCAGGTGGATCTTGAGATGGAGGCCAGCCTGGAACACACACTCAATTCAGACCAGTGTGAACTACAAAGTGAGATCTTGCTAAAAAATAAAAACAAAACAAACTGAAAAACTTTGGTCTAATTTAAAAATTTACTACTTTTTAAAATAATGCAATGAAGACAAAATTACTTATTATAGAAGTACTTGAACATGAAGCCAATCAATAGATACAAGGTTTCAAATTATTAGCTTTTTTAAAAAGTACCTTCTACTTTTCAGCTATTCACTGGAAATACTGAGATAATTATGTCCACTTCTGACAGGGCTAACCTCAGTCCTTGTCACAGGGAATCCCCACAGGGGTGGTCACACTCTGGATACACAATTCTAGATAAAACAGGATCTGTTTCTGAGTGAAAGGCCAAGCTGGTGCTCACCAAAATAAGGAATAAAAATTATTTCCACTATATGCAGAGTAGTCAAATGTGGTACAGCGAGACATTAATGAACAGTATTGCCCAATGTGTTTCTAAATTGGCGAACAAACACACTGTGGTTCTAAGTTCATGTCAAAAGGTGGTTGTAGAGGGAAAAAAAAAGATTTTTCATTTGCCTTCAGACACAAGCAAAGATGCAGGACAGATTTTCTATAAAGCAGACAGTACAAGTGAGTTGGCCTGACATGTGCTGAGGAGGAGCCCACTGACACAAATACCGCTTCAGAAATGAGCTTCTGAAACATAAGGGCATTCACTCAGACGAGGGTAATTTTTTTTTTTTTTTGAGACAGGGTCTCACTTTGTAGTTCAGGCTGGCCCTCAACTCACTGTGGTGCCCAGGCAAGCCTCGAACTCAGCAATTCTCCTGTCTCTGCTTCTCGAGTGCTGGGATTACAGGCGTGAGCCACCACGCCCGGCACTGTGGTATGTGGTATTGATTGCTGGTGGGCATGAGTCACCACACCCAGCATTCTATGTGGTCACCAGGATCAAACTCAGGACCTTGCGCTTGCGAGGCAGGCGCTGGAACCACTGAGCTAACCCTCTAGCCCCAGACGAGGGTAATTTTGAAGTTAAGTAGTATGAGGATCTTTTAGCTTTCAAACAAGTTTTCTTTGAAGAAAAGTGCCAAGGTTCTCACCTCATACTTGCCCCTCTTCTCCAGAGGCTCCGCCTCCTCAGGCTGTTCCCCCTCCTGCCCCCTCAACTCTTCCAGGATGAGAACCGTCTCCCAGTGACTATAATGACTCGCTGGGAAAATATCCGAGTGCATGCTGTCCCCAAAGTAAACGACCTGAAAGTCAGACAGCAAATTCTGTTTGAGAGTGGTGGTTATTTTACAGAAGAAACAAGAAAATTTCTCAACAAGCCTTGAAGTATGACAATGAAAAATGCCCTAAGTTCACACATCTTAACCTTCCTTGGATCATTTCGGCAGTGACCACTGAGGTGTCCGAGGCACTGACTTGTGTCAGAAGTCACACAATCCAGCTTCGGGTGGAGGAAGGGCAGAAGAGACAGAATGTCCCTAGAGAAGTGAACCCCTATGTTGATGTGTGTGTTGTCAAATCTGTCCTGAGGTTAGTCAGGCACACCCCAAGGTTATACACATCCCAGGGTTAACAAGACAACTTGTCACGGTGGATTATAGATCTGGACCCCATCATAGATGTGCAGGACCCCTGAGAATATGGCTGGATAATGTGAAATCTCAAAAGCATCCCAGGTTTTCTGAGGCCAATCCCCACAGAGACAGTCCCAGTGGTGGTGAACCTACAGCACACAGGTCACAGCGGGCTGTTTCTATCACTGGAAGCTCTGAAAAGTTCATCACCACTGGTCTACACTTTCCGATTAAAGAGAAGAAAACAAGGTGAAGGGATAAGAACCAGAGCAAGTCAAGAGGCTGCCCACCCCTCCCCCCAGCCCTCTGAGGCTGTGGCACTGTGGGAGCCGAAGAGCAGAACTCGTGCTCAATGATTTGTCCTGCTTTTGTGGCCTCTGCTAAGTAGTTTTCAGAAGAATAGAATCTGCTGTAAAAAACACACTATCTAAAAAATAACAATGTGTCTTTGGGCTGGGCTTCGGTACAAACGCATCTGAGTAACAGTATATCATCCTTGGGCACCCCAGACATGAGTCCCTGTACCCTTTGGACTGTGGCCTCAGCTCAGAATCTGTCACAGACAGACAGCAAGGACACCAGCGAAGGGCTGAGTACGTCAGAGGGGGTACAAGGAGAGGTTCAGGCAGCAGAAGCAGATGGTTTCTATAGGTAACTGAACTGAAAGCATTTAAGCTAAGGCTTCAGTGTGGCTGTTTCCCATCAGCAGGCAGGCATGGAGGCCTCCGCCTCCACAGAAAATACCTTGGGGTGCGGTTTGCCAGTCATTCTCTTCAGAAGCTCATACAGGTGGGCAGCATTCCCCTGGGAGTACCAGCCGGGCTTCTCCAGAGATGGCAGCGCCTCCTGCTCCTCATCGTCCTCTGCAGACACAGGACAGTCACACGCAAGGTCAGGAGGGACAGAAGGGCTGTGCTCAGGGTGAGCAGGGGTGGGACACCAGCAGTTGGCCACATCCTGGGTAGGCATTTTTAAACCTCTGGGTTGGGAACATAAGGCTCAAGGGAGTTGTGCTGCCCAGGATCTCAGAGCAGGCAAGTGATTCATTCAGGATTAGACACAAGCCTGTTTCTGCAAAATGGGTTCCTAAGGCCACAATGGGACAGAAACCGTTCATGGATACACTTTGGAATTGAGGTGGAAAAGACAGATTTTGTTTTATTAGTGGCCTATTAAGTTGAGGCTTAACTCTGGTGGCTCAAATCCTTCCCCCAGCGTGGGTAGAGGAGAGCAGTAACGGCGCTGTCAGGCCCCAAGGCGAGTTTGTCCGCTCTCAGCCCTGGGCCCGCAGCTCCCCATAGCTATGCGCCATCCTGACAGGGCACACTTCTGCCCATGCTCTGCAGGAAGCACACGAGTGTGATTTCACATCATACTAAAGGACGTGCCTCAGAAGCACAGTGAGGACAGTTACTTTCATAAGCGTGATTAAAAATGTTAAATTGTAAATGCGAAAGAAAAACTAAAGGTGGAAAGGGACGCTGGAGGGCGACTGCGCTGTCTCCTCAGCGGCGGTGCTGACCCCACAGCGTGGATGAGCAGTACCAAGTAACAGAGGCAGCACGGCGCCCACCGCCCACGCGTCTACAAGGTCTCAGCTGCTGCTCTTTCAGTTTATAGGTGAAGAAACCCAATTACGGAGTCAGAAGAAAATGTGACTTTAGGTTGATCTGTAGCAGAAGTTCAGCTGCTGCTTATGTATGGAAATGCCTCTCTTCTGATGAGCTAAAAGGGGACCACTTCTCAGGCGCCCAACCCTGCCTCTTTCGCACTCAGGCTCCGCCGCCCAGCGCTCACTCACAGTAGCCAATCAGGCCAAGCCCTCGGGGCGCTTCGAGCCCGCTGAGTGAAATGGCGGCCCGGAGGCTGCCGGACTGAGGGTTCTTGGACCCACATGGAACAGCACACAGTGTCCCTGGGGACAAGAACAACTGCAGCAGGAAGGAAACTTCATCTGGTGTCCCCAGGACACTATCAACTGACAGTCCTTATCCTGGGCGAGCCCAGCTCTCTATACGAAGCCAGACTCAGTGCAGTTCATAGGTGCCTGTTATATCAAAACAAGGCGGCAGCGGGGAAGAAGGTTCCAGAACATACAATGGGTGAGTTCAAGAAAAGGTTCTCACGACTTACCAGAGTTCAAAAATTAAACTTAAAATTATGTGACTGTATTACTCAAAAGTCCTAATAATACACATATTAAAAATACTTATATGACAACACAGTATTGTTACATTCACCTGATCTACAAAAGGCAAATTTTTTTTTTTTTTTTGAGTCAGGGTCTCGCTTTGTAGTTAGCCTGGCCCTGAGCTCACTATATATAGCCCAGGCAAGCCTCAAACTCAGCAATCCTCCTGTCTCTGCTTCCCGAGTGCTGGGATTACAGGCGTGAGCCACCATGCCCGGCAAAAGGCAATTTTTTATACACAAAAGCAAATACAAACATGCATTTTTCCTTCACTTTAAAGTTCTTATGCACTGAGCCTAATGGACACACAAAACCTGTGAGGACATAAGCACCAAGCCTGGGAAGTATGGGTACCATGTGAGCCTCATCCTGGCTGAACTACTGTATGTCCCGAATGTTTCCTATAAGCTCCAGCCCCCAAGATACCAGCATTTAACTGAATTAAAATGACAGTGTAGGCCCTCATCCAGTAGTGCATCCTCACTGAAGAAACCAGGACTAGCAAGAGAGGCTGTGGAAGACACTGCCATCTGTGAGGGTGGCCTTGGAGACACCAGCCCTGCTCACACCTCTGTCTGAGACTCTGAGGCTCCAGAACTATAGGAAAACAAACTGCTTTCCAGCCATGTGGGTGGCAGTGTTTTGTTGCAATAGCTCCTAGCAGACTAATGGAGCATGCTGACTCCTTCCTGGTCATGGGTGTGGCACTGCTTTGCTCATCACACAAGGGTCTGCATCTTGCTTTTTCAAAGCAATACATTCTATTATATTTATTATTTATATTAATATATCTATATTTATATACATTTATATTTATATTATGATTTCTTGTTGATAGACACAGATTGTTACCAATCTCCCACTGATATACTGAAAATACTGTAAACCCAATAGGATCCCATAGAGATAGAAATCAGTCAGAAATGCAAATCATTTCCTTTCTTTTCTTATCTCACCCTTTATTTCTACTTATTTCATGAACTATTTTAGGCATCAGGGATACAGCAGCAAACAAGATGCTCTTCAGATACTGATACTCTGGTGGGGATCTCTCACTTAAGAGAATACTAACAAATGAACTATGATTAAAAATATACTTACAATATTTTTGTATCTAGGATCCCTTCTTATATATATGTGAACCTGACTGATTCCCTTTTATATATCTCTTCCCAAATTCTGAACTAGAATTTCTTGCTCATTATATGTTTTTTTTTGAGACAGGGTCTCACTTTGTAGTTCAGGCTGGCCCTCAGCTCACTATGTAGTCCAGGCAAGCCTTGAACTCAGCAATCCTCCTGTCTCTGCCTCTCGAGTGCTGGGATTACAGACGTGAGCCACTACGCCCAGCATTCTATGTGGTTACCGGGGATCGAACTCAGGTCCTTGCGCTTGTGAGGCAGGCACCGGAACCACTGAGCAAACCCTCCGGCCCTGTATATTTTATTAAGACACATCTTTTTATTTTTCTTTTTTGCATGAGCATTAAGATAATTTTCAAGTAAAATATCTACTAAATGTTGCATTTATGTTGGAAGCTGTAACAGAAAAATTATACACTCAAGAAACCTAGCAGCAAACTGAAAAAATTGATTAGAAAATGAGGTTCTTATTCTTTAATAGTTTGGTTTGGAGGTCTTCTGACTCATACAATTACTTTTTAAGTCCTTCATAGTCTCTTGCTTTGGTTTCAATGGACTTACTCACTGAACTCAATTCTGTACCTATCTCTGTAGGAAGTTTACTTCTTTTCAAAATGACAATCTTTATTTAAATGTACACACTAAGACATGACTCGATT
>PVIC010035506.1:0-12090 GCA_004025085.1 Thryonomys swinderianus | reverse complement strand
AAGAAATCATTTAAAATACTGGTTATTGAACATCCATTTTAATTTAGCATTTGTGTATTTGCTCCTATAAAAAATTACTTGATGGTAGGAACAGTAACTGCTAGGAAAACTAACATGCCTAGACTTAAAATTTTACTGAGGAAAGGGACCTAATATAAAATGGCCTTCATTAATTTTTTTTTAAAGACAGGTTCTCACTGTGCAGTTCAAGCTGTCCTTGATTGACCATGTAGCTCAGGCTCGCCTTGAAGTCAAGGCGATGCTCCTGCCTCTACCTCCTAAGTGCTGTTACAGGCATGCATCCTTATGCCTGACTGTCTTCAATTTAAACTTAAATGAAGAGTGGGGACTTAAAGAATGACAAATCATGGGTTGTCCTTATTGTTAAAAAGGGATGTCTAAGATTATTGCATGCTAATGAAACATATGTAATTTGTTCTTCAAATGGGTTCTGGACCTTGAATGTCTTGCAAAAAGTATCTTTTACATTTAGGCATCAGATTACATTGTAGCTCTCATTAAAACCAATACACGAAATGGGCTTTAAAAATAAAAACAAGTGGGCCAGGCGTAGTGGCTCATGCCTGTAATCCCAGCACTCGGGAGGCAGAGACAGGAGGATTGCTGAGTTCGAAGCTTGCCTAGGCTACATAGTGAGCTCAGAGCCAGCCTGAACTACAAAGTGAGACTCTGTCTCAAAAAAAAAACCAAAAAAACCAAAAACAAAACAAAAAAAATAAAAACAAGTGGGCCAGAGGGTTAGCTTGGTGGTTTCGGTGCCTGCCTTGCAAGTGCAAGGTCCTGAGTTCGATCCCCAGTAACCACATACAATGCTGGGCGTGGAGACTCATGCCCACCAGCCATCAATACCACATACCACAGTGCTGGGCGTGGCGGCTCAAGCCTGTCATCCCAGCACTCGGGAGGCAGAGACAGGAAGATTGCTGAGTTTGAGGCTTGCCTGGGCTATATAGTGAGCTCAGGGCCAGCCTGAACTACAAGGTGAGACCCTGTCTCAAAAAAAAAAAAAAAAATTAGTTTTTAACTTACAGTGAGATATTAAGGAAAGTATACCATTTTTTTCAGTAAAATAGACTCAAATTACTGTCTTATATGAAAAACTTTTAAGGTAATTTTTGGAGTTTGTGTTTGTTAATACAGTACTCTGAAGTTGGCATTTTCTTTTGTGGCAATTGGCTAAAACAACAAAGGAAAAAAAATCCTTAAAATAATAAACCCAGCAGTTTTGTAAACTAGAAGACAGCTAAAACTGCAAGCCAGGAAATGGGGGCCCTGCTGTCGAAAACAGGGGTGCTTTACCAAGTGCCTGAGGTAAGATGGAGAAAAGGGGTTCCTTTAAATGTAGATGGAGCTCAGACCTAGTGAGACAGTGCTCACTAAGCTCTGTGAAGGTGTAAGATCTAAACCCGTTTACAAAAGGAAAGGGGCTCTCTTGAGATCCAGGAGGAGCTGTGCTGCACCTGGTTTGATTCTAAGAAGTCCTGGGGAGAGGAAGCCAGCGAGTCTCCACCAGACCATTTCCCAGGAAGTATTGTGGGGTGGGGGTGGGGTGACTGCATCGTGATAAACTCCAGCGTGCCTGTCTCCATTGGCTGTTGAGAAGTAAAATACAGTACTTGTTGGAAATAACAGTAATATTTTGGAATGTTGAAAACTCTTTATTTTAAAAGCCTGTGGAACAGTTTTATAGGATAAATCTTGGGCTTAGCAAGAAGTAAAACTTGAATTGAAAAGAGATTTTACAATGTACAGTCTCTGATAATCTATTTTTCAGTTAATATTTTTTGATCTATTATGTTCCTGGGTAGTGAGTTGATAGAAATATTACTTAAAATTATATATATTTGAAAACTTAGTCATTTTGTAGACAGTTCTTTGAATTTTCATATAATGTATTAAAAACATGTATAAAATCATACCATGGTCAGGATACGAAGTAGTTCTACCATTCCAAAAGACTACCTGGTGCTATCCTTTTGTACTCAGGTTTTCATTTGTCTCAAGCCCCTGGCAACTGCTGTTAATGGATTTTAGTTTCTTCTCTGGTGGCATCGGATGTTGAGTCCAGTGCTGAGCACGGGCTAGGCAAGTCCTCTGCCCCAGACCTACAAGGCTGACCCCTTTTTCTTTGGGAATTTTGAGACAGGATGTTGCTAAAGTTGCCCAGACTGACTGAATTTATGATTTTTCTCATGGCAGGTGGAAAGTATATCTAGTAGCTGGGATTATAGACATGTGCTATAATTAGTCTTTTTTCGAGGATAACATAAATGGAGTCATACAGTATGTAGCATTTCCAAACTAATTTCTTTTATTTAGCTGGGTGCCTTGAGCTTCTCCAAGTTGTTGAGAGTCTTTTGTTATGTTTTGTTGCTGAGTTAATCCCATCCCATTGGATGACTAGAGTTGGTTTATCAAAATTCACTAGTTGTAGGACAAGCTAAGTTCTAATTTTTTTTTCTTTTTGGTGATTATGAATAGATTTAATGTAAACAGTTACAGGACTTTGTATAAGTATTAATTTTCCTTTGTAGTACATAGATAATGAGATTGCTGAATCATTTGATAGATTTATATCTAATTTTAGGAAACAGTTTGGCTATATTACTCATATCATTTTACATCTCCTCTAATAGCAGATGAGAATTTCTATTCCCCTATGTCTCTCCCTTATATTTAGTATGAACAGCCTTTTAAGTTTTAACCACTCTGAATAGTTATGGATTGGTGCCTTTTCTCATTGCTGAGACAAAATATCCAACACCCAAAGTTAAAGTTTATTCGGCTCAGAGTTCCTTGAAGTTTCAGTCTATAACTAGGTGGCTCCAAGGCAGGGTGATGCTGCAGAGGGACATTGCAGAGGAGAAATAGTTCATGGCAGGCAGAAAGTAGTAAAGCATTGAAGTAGTAAGCAGCAAGCAGTGACCTTCTTTCTGTCCCTCCTGTCCTATCCTGGCTACCCACCTTTAATGCAGGTAATGCTCACGTCCAAAGTGGGGCAGCCTTAATCCTGGCATCACACAAGAATCAATCCCTGCTTCACACAGTCTAGACCGGCCACCTGTGAAAGGCCCGCTCATGACAGCACGAGGCTTTGGGGGAACACATGGACACAGCTTAACACTTGGTATCTCATTTAATTGGCATGTCTCTAATGACTAGTGATGCTGAGCATTTTAAAAGTTATTTGTCATCAAACCCACATATATTATTTTGTGTATGTGAAGTGTCTATTCAAGTCTTCCTAATTTTTTAATGATGTGTTTTCTGATTGTTGAAATTTGAGAAGTTTTTATATATTCTGCATGTAAATTTCTTATTAGGTAGTATAGTCTTTGAAGATATTTTTCGCCCAGATTTTGACTTGTCTTCTTTCTTGTAACAGTAAATTTCTAAGTGTACAATTTTATTTCAATGAAAATCAGTTTTATCAATTTTTCCATTTATGGATAATGATTTTAATGTAGTATCTTTTGTCTGACAAAGATTGCAGTTATTTATTTATAGTTTAGACTGGCCCTGAGCTCACTGTGCAGTCCAGGCCTACCCTTAAACTCAGCAGTCTTCCTGCTTCTGCCTCCCAAGTACTGGGGTTCCAGACCTGAGCCACCATGCCAGGTGCTGTGGTATGTGGTGCTGGGGATTGAACTCAGGACTTTCTGCTTGTGAGGCAGACACCAGAGTCACTGAGCTAAATCCCTGGCCCTATTTTTGTAATTTTAATTTTTTTTTTTTAGTCAATTTATAGGTTTATTTTGTTGAACTTAAAAACGTTTGGTCACGTTTCTCTGTTTTTTTTTGGTCTAATCTTTATTACTCCATTTTGCTAGCTTTGTACTTAATTTGTTCTTCTAGTTATTCAAGATGTAGTGAGATTATTGCCTTGAATTTATGTTACAGATTGTTTATAGCTGTATATTTCCTTTTAGCATTGCTTTTACTGTATTTTAGGTTTTCTCTGTTGTGCTTTCATTTGTCTTAAAGTTTCCCTGTGATTTCTTTGATTTATGGTTATTTAAAAAGAAGCCTTTTAATGTCCACATATTTGTGAATTTTCCAGTTTTCCTCCTGTTAATTTGTTTTCACGTTTTTTCCTTTAGAAAAAATATTTTGTATGATTTCTGACTTTTGACAGGTATTAAAGTCATTTGTAGGGGCAACACATGGTCTTTCCTGAATAATGTTCGAAGCAGAGTTGAGAACATTTGTTGGATGGAGTGTTCTGTTTGGTTTAATTGGCTTGTAGTGTCCTTTAAATATTTTTTTCCCCTCTCGATAATTTATCTTGTTGCTCTGTTCATTATTGGAAGTGGCACGTTAAAATCTCACCTAATTATTGTGAAACTGTTTTCTCATAGATGTGTCAGTCTTTGCTTCTTGTGTGTTGAGGCTTTGTTTGCCATACATATGTAATTATTGTGTCTTCTTGATAAGTTGACCTTTTCAACATATTTTGTGCTTGGTTCTCTGGTATCAGCTTTTAAAGTCTCTTTTGCCTGATGTTAATATAATCACCCCTTTATTTTCTAGTTACTATTTACATGGAGCATCTTTTCTTTTTTTTTTCAGACAGGGTCTCACTTTGTAGTTCAAGCTGGTACTGAGCTCACTATGTAGCCCAGGCAAGCCTTGAACTCAGCAATCCTTCTGCCTCTGCCTCCTGAGTGCTAAACCACCACACCCAGCATTGTGGGGTGTGGCACTGATTGCTGGTGGGTGTGAGTCACCACGCCCAAGATCATATCGTTGTATGTGGTTACCAGTTTGCTAGGCGGGCGATGGAACCACTGAGCCAAATCTCCAGCCCTCTTTTTTTACTTTTAACCCTATGAATCTAGATCTATATAAATCTCTGGTAGACATGTATATTTGGAGTTTTTAATTTTGCCAATTTTTGCCTTTGTATGGAAGGTTATTCACGTTTAGTATAATTACCAGTAACAGACTTCATTTTGCTATTTGTGTTCTTAAGGATTTTGCTCTGTAGTTTCTCTGTTAATGACTGACTTTTCATTTTGTTGAGTTTTCATAATGATGTGGCTTGATTCACTTTTATGTATATTTGATATTTTCTTTATGATCCATTTCTTTTGACTTAGCACTGGTAGCTTTCAGTCTTTCAAGGAAATTGTTCATGTCTTAGTTACTTTTCTCCTTGCTGAGACAAAACTAGATGCCCACAGTTAAAAGGGAAAAATAAGTTATTTGGCTCACAGTCTGTAGCGCTTTCAGTTCATAATCAGCTGGCTCCAAGGCAGGGTGGCATTGCAGAGGAGAGACAGTTCGTGGCGGGAAGAAGGCGGTAAATTAACAGGGCGACCAGACTCTCTCTCTTTCATCCTGTCTAGTCTGCTTAGGGAGAGCGGCACTCCCAGCCTTGGTCGTGGTGCCCTTGAGCCTAGCACAGCACCATGAATCAGTTCAGCACCACACGCTCCAGAACCAGCCACCTCTGAAAAGCCACACATGTGACCACATGAGGGACGTGTAGACACAGCGCTAAGATTCCATCCCCAGCCCCCCAGAGACTCATGCTTACCCCTGTCCAGGAGTTGCCATAACCCTAACAGTTTCAGCATTTCTGAAAAGTTCAAGTTCATAGTTCCCTCTGAAATTTAAGGCAGAGTCTAAGCTGTGAGTTCCCGTACAAAGAAAAAGAAAATTAAACACTTCCAACATTCAGTGGCAGAAAATAGACATTTTCATTCCAAAAATTACAAACAGGATGATAGCAAGGGAAGGGAAAAGGAAATCCAAAACCCAGGAGAGCAAACATTAGATTCCACAGTTCTACTTCTACCATCACTGCCATCTATGCCAAGTTGTGAATGCCAAAGGTGTCAGGTCTGTCCGCCCCAGTGGCATTGCCAGGTTGCACAGCACGAGGGGTACTGCCAGGAGTCCGCCACTTACCCCTTCCGCACCGTAGACGTCCTCGGCTAGGGCAGTGACGATGAACCTTTCAGAGACAAGCGCCTAAACCACATCCCAAACCCACTTACTTATCATAAAGCGTCCACATTGCAACTGAACCTGACTCCTGAGATTTTAGTTTAGAAAAAACAGCTCATATGTGAACATCTTTGTCTTAAAAGAAAAACAAATGACACATGTGCCATAGCTTTGCCTCCAGCGGCTGTAAGGTGCTCTACACTGGAGAGAGGACGGCAGATCCGTGCGCCTGGTTCCTCCCTTCCAAGTCCCTCGTGGGTCTCCGTGTTCTGCGGCCTCCGCCATACTCCAGCCGCCCTCGCAGCCCCGTCCCACATGCTGTCTTGACTCTTCTGTGGGGGACACAGGCCAGGCGCCAGCCCCGTCTCCCTGCCGTCCCCTGGGTGCTTTCAGTTGCTGTGTCCTCACGTTCACAGATTTGTTCTGGAGCGTCTGACTGCTGTTAATCCCATGCTGTGTATTTTTCATCTCACACCGGGCCATTTTTATCTCTAGAAATTTAATTTTGTTCCATTAATTAATTAATTATCATTATTATTATTTTTTGAGACAGAGTCTCACTTTGTAGTTCAGGCTGGCCCTGAGCTCACTATGTAGCCCAGGCAAGCCTTGAACTCAGCAATCCTCCTGCCTCTGCCTCCTGAGTGCTGGGATGACAGGTGTGAGGCACCATGCCTGGCATTTGTGATATGTGGTATTGATTGCCGGTGGGCATGAGACGCCACACCCAGCATTGTTGTATGTGGTTACTGGGGATTGAACCAGGGACTTTCCACATGCTGGGCAGGCACCAGAACCAGTGAGCTAAATCTCTGGCCCTCCACTAATTATTTTTGTACCATTCATAAATCCTGAGCAGCTGATGTTAGTGACACTTTTTCTTTTATCCCCATAGAAAGAATTCTAAAGATTTGTGGTATGAATTTGAGTCTTTGATAAAGTAGCTTTTTCATGTTCTGGTTTTCTTGATAATGAATTTTACAAGTATTGGATGACTTACCAGAATATTAATTTCTTTAAGGTGTTGACTTCAAGGTGAAAACAATATCAGTGGATGGAAATAAGGCTAAACTTGCAATATGGGTAAGAATTTTTAAAAGTTTTTTTTAAGTTCTGCCTCTGAGAATTGTCTGTTCATTTAGCTTTTTATAGAGTGGGAAATTTCCATAGGAAATTTGGTGTGGGAATGTAATGAGGGGAAGGAATAAATATGCAGAAAGAAAATAAAAGAGTATGTATAAAGGGGGTGGGGAGGTGTGGGTGGGTAGGGATATGGGTAAAAATGAGAATTAACTTGTGTCATATACTGGTACAAATTCTCCAATGTTATACGTGATTGTGAGATGCATATAAATTGTACCAATAAAGAATTCAATTTAAAAACAAAGTTTTTTTTAAGTATTAAACTTGTACTTTTATGGAAGCACAAAGTGATTTCTTGTAGAGGTGAACAAATAATTTGTATTAAATACTTGTGGGGTACTTGATGTCCACTACGAGTCAAAATATATGGTTACACATATCTTACAAGGATAAGCAGGCAAGACTTGATTTTTAAAAAATTTCTACAGGGCCAGAGGGTTAGCTCAGTGGTTCTGGTGCCTGCCTCGCAAGCGCAAGGTCCTGAGTTCGATCCCGGTAACCACATACAATGCTGGGTGTGGAGACACGCCCACCAGCAATCAATACCACACAACACAGTGTGGGGCGTGGTGGCTCAAGTCTGTAATCCCAGCACTCGGGAGGCAGAGACAGGAGGATTGCTGAGTTCAAAGCTTGCCTGGGCTACATAGTGAGCTCAGGGCCAGCCTGAACTACAAAGCGAGACCCTATCTCAAAAAAAAAAAAAAATCTACAATTGTATTCGCTTCGGCAGCACATATACTAAGAATTTTCACAGTATATGTTCCTTTCAGAATTTCTACTGATTAGTAGTCATCAGACAAAGAGAAACTTTGTAACACGGAGTTAGATGGTGAACACTGCCTGTACATCAGTGAGTGGACACGCGTTATATGGCATTAGTTGCCAATTGCTCAAGCCAAGCTTGAACTTGGGATTCTCCTGCCTCAGCCTCTCACAGTGCTGGGATTACTGGCATAGGCTACCATGCCTGGCTAACATGTCATGTCTTAAGTGATTATTAATTTATCTGCCTCTCCTCTTTAAATGAGTTAACATCAATCAAGACAGTAATGTCTAACAAGATATTTTAGAAAATGTTTGACTAGACGATAGTAAAACATATTTGACAATCTGAGAAAATTGGTTTCCGTATTAAAGTGGGAGCGTTAATTCATTATCTCTGTCCTTGCTGTTGCTTTAGGAAATACACAGATTTGAAGGAACTGAGGCTTAATGGTGCCATGATATTTTTCTCCTGTAAAAGAATGTTTTTAAGTATACTTTCTACTTCCTACCTATTGAAAGGCAGGCAGGTACTGTGGATGAGGTGTGTTTACCCTAGACTTCCATTTTAAAAAAAAAAAGGTTCCCTGCACCACATGAATAGCACTGGCTCATTCTATGAAGGGTAATTGAGATGATAAGAAAGCAGAGGAGAAAACATTTACCTTTAATAAGTGTATACTTGTAGTCATGCTCTTGAAGAAATTTAGGTGCATGGATACACAGTCTTCTACATGTGTTATAAGCACAGTTTTCCTGAGCTGTGATCTATACACACAATGGGCATGTTTTTCTGTGTCAGTAAATACAGAAGTAGTCAGTTTAAATGGCTATTAATAGGCTATTAATCCTATTTCTTTTAAATTGATGCTAGTTTTTCACAAAAATAAGCAATTTTGCAGAAGCATCCTGGTTATACATCTGTGGGTAGCTGTGTAATTACTTCAGGAAACACCCTTATGGAAAGGTTGGTTTAAAAGGTGTGGGCTCAGGGCCGGAGGGTTAGCTCAGTGGTTCCGGCGCCTGCCTTGCAAGCGAAAGGACCTGAGTTCGATCCCCGGTAACCACATATAATGCTGGGCGTGGAGACACGCCCACCAATAATCAATGCCGCATACCACAATGCCGGACGTGGTGGCTCATGCCTGTCATCCCAGCACTTGGGAGGCAGAGACAGGAGGATTGCTGAGTTTGTGGCGGCTTGCCTGGGCACCATAGTGAGCTGAGGGCCAGCCTGAACTACAAAGCGAGACCCTGTCTCAAAAAAGCAAAAAAAAAAAAAGGTGTGGGCTCATAATACTGATACATGTCCAAAAGACTTCATATTTTATATATTCTCCTCTACATTTGAATTGGTACAGTTTTAAGTATTACTAGTTTTTCTCAGCTTTATCTTACTGAATATTTTTTACTTATACTGTATGAGCATTTCTTTTTAGCTTTTCTTATTCATTTGTTGGTCACATTTAAAAATATATTTCCTTCTTACATTCTTTATCCGTTGCATGGTAACATCCATCTTTTCCATGAGTAAAGTCTTTACCTAATCAAAATATCAGCTTTGTCATAGGCTGCATTTTTCTACATTGGCAGTTATCTTTAACATTATTAATATTAAAATGAATATAAGGTCATGTTCTTACACATAAGTACAATACTATCATAGTAAAATTTACCTCCAGTTTTACAAACTTCTTTGGTTTATATCTTAACTTTTTATATCTAAAGGAGCTTCTGCTTATCCTATAGTGACACTCAAATTCATCACAATGAGATCCCTAGCTAAGTTGCAAGGTTTTTTTTTTTTTGAGACAGGGTCTGCTTTGTAGTTCAGGTTGACCCTGAGGCTCACTGTGTAGCCCTGGCCAGTCTTGAACTCACAGCAATCCTCCTGCCTGTTTCCTGAGTGCAGGTATTATAGGTGGGAGCCACCACGCCCAGCATTGTGGTATGTGGTTACCGGGATTGAACTCAGGACATTGCAGTTACAAGGCAGACACCAGACCCACTGAGCTAAATCCCCAGCCCTTATACTTTTTTTAATTTGAATCTTTATTGGTACATGATATATACACATTGTGATCACACACAATATTGAGAATTTGTACCAACATATGACACAATTTCTTGTTTTTTCTCATTCCCCTAAACCCTAAACCCTCCACCTCCATATACATAACTTTTCCCCCTTTTTTAAATTACCATCATATTTTTTCTTCCCCTTGTTACTTACTCCTACACCCCATTTTCCTTTGAATATTTTGTTTCACCCTTATACTTTTTTAAATGTCATTTCTAGGATACTGCTGGTCAAGAAAGGTTTCGAACACTAACTCCCAGCTACTACAGAGGTGCACAGGGTGTTATATTAGGTAAGTTTTTACTTTAACATACTGTGTTTTAAAATGTCTTTCTTGGGATTTTTGTAATTTTCTTAGTCTGGGAAAGACAGTAAATTTTTTTGTTTTATTTTCTTTACAATTCTTTTACATAATTTGTATTTATATTGACTTCACTTATTAGATATTAAAATTTTTAGATTTTTTTCAATCCTTTTCCTAGCAGTTAAAACATAAAGATAAGACTACGTTCTTCAGTTAAAAGTACATGTTAATGAGGATACCTGACAGTGCCCTCCCATTAGTTGGTCTGTCTCCTATTCCTGCCAAACAGGGAACTGCAGTCATCACTGAATTAATATTTGCTTCCGTCTCTAAAGGAGAAGCATCTCTTGCTGAGCGGAACCTGCTCCTTCAGCTGCACTCAGCGTGAAGCCTGTAACAGCTGCTTCATGGTCAGAGCTAGAAACAGCAGATGGGTTGTTGGTGTAATTTGAGGAAAAGTCCTTTTCTGGATATTCCTGGAAAACTATTTAAAAATATTGGTCACTTGTATAGAGAACTTTTCTATATTATGACTCAGTAGTGACTCTTATTATATTGGTTTAATTTTAGAAAGCTATTTAAAAAGCTTTTGTGTAAAGTGCTGTAAGATGAAAGATAATAGACACATTCAGGATTCTATTCACTAATGATACTGTAACTTTTCAAAGTAGCAAGTCTGGTTCTTGTAAAAATATAATCACTGGGGTCAGGTATGTTTAGGTTTATATAAAATATTTTTTTGGGCTGGAGATTTAGCTCAGTGGTTCCAGTGCCTGCCTCTCAAGTGCAAGGTCCTGAGTTTGATACCCGGTAACCACATACAGTGCTGGGCGTGGTGACTCACGCCCACCAGCCATCAATACCACATACCACAGTGCCGGATGTGGTGGCTCACGCCTGTCATCCCAGCACTCGGGAGGCAGAGGCAGGAGGATTGCTGAGTTTGAGGCTTGCCTGGGCTCCATAGTGAGCTCAGGGCCAGCCTGAACTAAAGTGAGACCCTGTCTCAAAAAAAAAAAAAATTTATGTTTTACCAAGATTTGGTTCTGAACGCTTACATTTGAACAGACTTCTTTTAATCATTATGAACAGGAGCAACTGTTTCTTTGGTAAAATGATTTTTAGTTGTCAGTCATGGGATTGAATTTCACTTCTACATGTGTTACTAAGATTGAAATGTGTTACATTTCTGTCTTTAATCCCTTGTTTCTTGGGGATCAGCACAGTCCTTGTGAAGCACTGAAGGCTTAATGAAAAAGACTTGGCAAATAGGAATGTTAGCTTCCACTGCAAGTCACAAGCACAGTGTCGCTGCCTCTTCTAATACTTATTTAACAAGTGACCACTTTTATTTCAGTTTATGATGTCACAAGAAGAGACACCTTTGTTAAACTGGATAACTGGTTAAATGAATTGGAAACGTACTGTACAAGAAATGACATAGTAAACATGCTAGTTGGAAATAAAATCGATAAGGTAAGAAGGTAGACGTTTGGAAATTTTGTTCTGTATTTTGGCGGCTTTTCTTAATCATTGTATTTATCTTAGGAAAATCGTGAAGTTGATAGAAATGAAGGCCTGAAATTTGCACGGAAGCATTCCATGTTATTTATAGGTAAGTATATGAATGAATGTGTATCCTTTTGTTATTAACAAGGGATTTTAAAGTTTTGCCGAGTGTGTGAGTTGTGGTTAGAAAACAGAGTGAATGTTTAAAAATTTACTGCAGTAAAAGACACATTGCTCACAATGCCGGACGTGGTGGCTCACGCCTGTCATCCCAGCACTCGGGAGGCAGAGACAGGAGGATTGCTGAGTTCGCGGC
>PVIC010035505.1:0-19031 GCA_004025085.1 Thryonomys swinderianus | reverse complement strand
TGCTGCAAATTCTTTTTCAAATTCTACCACCCTCTCCCCCAGGAGAATATGCTTTCCTATTTGAGAATCACAAGTCAAAATCAGACACGGTAACTGTATAAAATGGAATGACTGGTAGTGATAACACCAAGATTGGTATTAGATACTTTCTACAGAAAGAATCCAATGACTAGTTATTCCTAATAATGCAATGGGAGCTGTATCATGAGTGAGTGCATCTAACAAAGTTAAAACCCACTTAAGGAAGATTGTTAAAATCACAGTATGTCAATAACACTGAACCTCATCCTCATCTTTTTCTGACAATCAAACTACCTTTTTACCCAGTACTTACGGGATGTAGCTATTTTCATGAAGATAGGGGTCACGATATCTTCCAAGTTTTGTCTCTGCTCAAAAAGCTCATGAGTGGAAGCTTCTCGGTGGGTTTCCAACCACTCATTTTTCACACGGCATGCATTGAGAATGGTGTTCTAGGAACAGAAAGAGAGAATTTACTTTCCATCGCTTTACTGAAAAATAAACTCTACAAATATCTCCATCAAGCTCCTTCTTATGGGCATGGAAATATTCTGCCCCCGGGTTGTCCAAGACAACATCCATTAGATACATTCAGCTACTGAATATAGAGATGTGGGTAGTGTATTTCATTTTAAATAATTTAAACTTGAACAGCCATAGTTGGCTTGTGGCAACCGACACTGTGCTGGCATGAGTTCCTAGAACTCTCCATCAAGATTCAAGAGAGCCTCCACCAGTTCACACCCTCCCCCTCACTCTTCACTTTCACTGCACTCTGTGACTAAAACAAGAGCTTGCAAAGACTGAGTGAACGCTGGGGGTCTCAGGCAACGTGGTGGACAATGCTGCTATTTTAGTCCCTTTCCCCAGCTCCCTGGAGGACGAAGTTCAGGAATCCTAAAAAAGCTCTGTGCCACTGAAAACCCCTCCTTTTGCACATATCTGGTAAACTTCTGATGTCTGGTTGAAGATGTTTATGATACTAAACCTCCTAAATATGTGTAAAAACAATGTGTCAATCAAAATATTAAATTAGAAAGTAAGACAGAAAAAGATGTCTATTGTACTATGGTTTATAAGAATAAAGATGTTAGGGGTAAATCATGAAGAAAGAAAAATTTAAAAAAAGGAAACTGCTTGTGTATATGGGGGGAGGTAGGGTGGGCAGGGGAGGGGGAAAATGAGACTTAAGTTGTTTCATATACTGGTACAAAGTCTCAATGTGAAGTGTAATTGTGATGTGTATGTATAATGTACCAGTAAAATGTACCAATAAAATGTAAAAACAACAACAACAACAACAAAACACCCACTGTATGCCAGACACTGTTGTAGGTGCAGGGAGGAGAGTGACAGGGAAATAAAACTTCAACCATGGAGAAAATAAAAAAGATGAATAAATAAATTATGGTATGTTTTCTCATCTTGTTAAATACTAATCAGTAATAAATACAGAAGTATGCAGAAAGAAGTGAATGGAAAAGAAAAAATTATTGTTTGTTTTAGATGATTTTGGTTTTTTCTGATTGTACATTTTCTTGCTTAGATACCAAGTTTCTAAAGTTAAAGCTAGAAGGTTTTCTAACAACTAGTTTAACAAAGCACTATTCCTTTGTGCCAAGAAAAATTTGTTTTGCAGAGCTAATGGCTGCAGTAGCTACTCTGATAAAACTTTTTCTATATCTTGTTTGTTTCATAAAAGATTCTATACAATGTTTTTTAGAGTCAAGCACAATGTATAATTTATCAAATTCTTAGAATTGCTTATTTCTTTTTACCGACATTTATTCTTCATCTTAATTATGTCAGAGAAAATTCACAGAGCACTTTTTCTGAAATAATTTAAAACTAAACACATTATACATTGACCATACTTCATGTACATCAAAATCAACAGTTGTGGCCAATTAGATATAGAAATATAGCAAGTCGGCTTTACCATTAGCTATCTTTATATCTGCAACTTTTTCTCCATTATGGAAGTTTTGCTATATTAAAAAAATATATGCATGGCTGGAGGATTAGCTCAGTGGTTCCGGCGCCTGCCTCACAAGTGCAAGGTCCTGATTTCAATCCCCAGGAAACCACATACAATGCTGGGTGTGGAGACTCACACCCACCAGCCATCAATACCACATACCACAGTGCCGAGCATGGTAGCTCACGCCTGTAATCCCAGCACTGGGGAGGCAGAGACAGGAGGATTGCTGAGTTCAAGGCTTGCCTGGGCTACATAGTGAGCTCAGGGCCAGCCTGAACTACAAAACGAGACCCTGTCTCAAAAAAAAAAAAAAAATATATATATATATATGCATATATGCTGAAGTGTATAATGTATATCTAATATTTGAAGCAAAATAATAAAATGAGTATCAGAGGACCCTGCTAAGCAATGAAAGAAGCTGCCAGTGGTACTAACACAACTCCTGTGTCGCTCCTTATGCTAGTCAGCTTTCTCAACACCCACGATTTAAAGAGGGAGAGTTTAATTTAGCTACCAGGAGAGGTCACTCATCTTGAGAGATTCAGGACATTATCAGTAGGTTCCAAGGTGTAAGCATAGTGGCAGAGGGGCATGGCAAAGCAAAGCTGCTTAGTTCATGGTGGTGAAGAGCAGAACAAAAGAAGAGTGCCAGAGAGGACTGGCAGAGGGGCCATACACAGTACCCAAGGCCACAACTCCATGACCGATCTGACAAAACCAAGAGTACACTTGACTAAACTGCTAGCCATTTCTTAGTGCGATGAAGTTGACATATCAGAATTAATTATGGCAACTCCACCCCTTGTCAGTATCACCCTTAAAATCTCCTTAAAGCCACACTTGATCTGCAAATAAGGACAACACCCTTAAAGTCTCCTTAAAACTGCATTTGATCTCCAAATAAACCAGTTCAGAATTCCACCTAATAAAATACAGTTATCCTGAGTACAATTGGAAATGCAATAATCCCTTCCCCAAAACCTCCACAGTTCTAGCATTTTTTTTTCAAAAGTCCAAATCTCTTTTGAGACATAATACTCCAAACCCACAATTTAAAAATTTAGCTTCAAAGTTTCAGGAGATTTGGTACATGATCAGCCGGCTGCTAGGCAGAAACATCACGGCAGAAGGCCATGGACAAGCAAAGCTGCTTAGCTCATGGCAGCCAGGAAGCAGAACAGGGGAAGAGCGTAGGAGATTGGGCAAGGGAAATGTGTAGTATCTAAGGTCATGCTAGATGCACCTTAATGAAGTTGGCCTGTGAAAATTAATGGTCACTGCCTGCCTCCAAGAGACGTTTTCTTCATAAGCTTAAGCTTTTCTTTTTTTCTTTTCTTATCCTTTTTTTTTGGGGGGGGGAGCAGGTGTGATGGCACATGCCTGTAATCCCAGAACTTGGGAGGCAGAGGGAGGAGATCACCACAAGTTCAGACCAGCCTGGTGAGTACATGGTGAGTTCAAGGCCAGTCTGAACTACATAGTGAGACCCTATCTCACACACACACACACACACACACACACACACACACACACACAGCTTTGCTCTTTCAAATAGTTTTACCCTCACCTGTAGGTATCCCTAAATAATATCATTTGATTTTGTTTGGTCTTGATCTTTGTAGAAATCCATGTAGTAACTGGTTATTATTTTCCACTCATACTACATTTCTAAGCTTCATCCTTGTCAGATCAATCTATCTCTTACCAGGAGTTTTTGAAGAATGAATAGAGATGGAAGAAACTGTGAGAGAAATGAGGAGAGAGGGCGGAGGGAGGGAGGACAGAGAAGGAACGAAGATGAGAATCGGTATGGACTAACACCTACGTGTAGGACACTGGTGTAGAAAGTAAGATGTAAAACAAAATGCCCCAAAGACTTTCAGAACAATACTCACAATACAGTACCTTGTCTTCCTTAAGGAGCTTCCCTGTTCCCTTTTCTGTGTCGGTAACCGCAAGGGAAACTTTTGCAATATAGTTCTTCAAAGCCAGTCTGGCATCTAAAAGAGTAAGACAGTACAGCATGCAATGATAAGACAACTTTTAAAAGGACTCAGCTCTTTATAAATTACATTACATATCCAGAATTTCATAAAGATTATGTGCATGAGATTCACTATAGTTGTTTGCATTGAATTCCAGAAAAATAATACTCAACCAGCCATGTCTTGGGAGCATTCAGTATGTCCCTAGAATTGTGCTAAAATTTTTGAAGAACAAAGGAAATGTAAAATATGACACTTGATTCCAAAAAAAAAAAAGCAATCTATTAAAGTACCTACTCTAGGGCCAGAGATTTAGCTCAGTGGTTCCGGCACCTGCTTTGCAAACACAAGGTCCTGAGTTCAATCCAGTAACCACATACAATGCTGGGCGTGGTGATTCACACCCATCAGCAATCAATACCACATACCACAGTGCCGGGCGTGGTGGCTCACGCCTGTGATCCCAGCACTCGGGAGGCAGAGACAGGAGGATTGCTGAGTTCCAGGCTTGCCTGGGCTACACAGTGAGCTCAGGGCCAGCCTGAACTACAAAGTGAGACACTGTTTCAAAAAAAGCCTACTCTAGAGAAAGGAATAGCAAAAAATATTTCCATTAGACAAACTGTTCCTTGCTTTACCTTCATATTTCATGAAAATTTTAAATATAATTTTCTTCTTTAAAAAAAGTTAAAATAATTATATTCACAATAATGTTACCACAAAGTGCATAAGACCTATTTAAATAAAACTGCAATACTTTACTGACAGAACTAAGACCCAAAGAAAGAAGTTTACCATATCCCTAGACAGAACAACTGAGTACTGCAATTGTAGATTAGTCTCAACTTAATTGAAATGTTGGTGAATTTGTTCTGTGTGGCTGCTATATTAAATAACTAAAAATTTGGTGGCTTAAAGGACAGAAATCCATCCTCTTAAATTTCCAGAGGTCAGAAATCTGAAATGGTTCCACTGACCTAAAGTCAACACACTGTCAGGGCTAGTTCCTTCTGCTAACTCTGAGCAGAGACTCTGTCCCTTGCATTTCTCCATTTGCAGTGACTACCTAAATTCCTTAGCTTGTGGTCCCTTTCCCCACCTCCAAATACATCATTCTGACCTCTCCCATCAGAGAACCACCTGCTCTTCTGTGTCAAACCATCTACCTGCCACTTGCAAGGACACAATGATTATATTAGTTCCACCTGGGTAATCCAGGATAATCTCTCATCTCAAGAATCTTAAGAGGCCAAGTGTGGTAGCCCACACCTGTAATCCCAGCATTTGGGAGGTTTAGGCAGGAGAATTGCCTTGAGTTTGAAACCAGCCTGGGCTACATAGTAAATTCAAGGGCAGACTGAGCTACACAGTGAGACCTGTCTCAAAAAATATCAGTAAGGGGGCCGGAGATTTAGCTCAGTGGTTCCAGCACCTGCCTCATAAGCGCAAGGTCCTGAGTTCGATCCCGGTAAGCACATACAACAATGCTGGGCGTGGTGACACACCCACCAGCCATCTGTACCATGTACCACACAGTACTGGGCGTGGTGCTCACGCCTATAATTCCAGCACTCGGGAGGCAGTGGCAGGAGGATTGCTGAGTTCAAGGCTTGCCTGGGCTAGTGAGCTCAGGGCCAGTCTGAACTACAAAGCGAGATCCTGTCTCAAAACACACACACACACACACACACACACACATATATATATCAGTAAGTAGTCTGAAGGTTTGTGAAACCCTTTTTGTCATATCAAGTAAGACTCACAGGTTCCAGGGTTAGGATTTAGACGTCTTTCGCAGTCATCTTTAGGCCTACCACAGTCTCCCTGCTTGCTTTCTCAGAATTCACATCTATCTCAGATGCAAAATTACATTCATCCCCCAAATGTTATCACAATATCAACTCCTATCCAAATTCTCACTTAAATATCACAACTCAACAGCCTCAAAGCCCCATCTCACATCACCTGAACAGTTTATGGGTGACCCTTGAATGTGCCATCCCGGGACAGAATTCCCCTCATCCATGTTAGATTAGAACAAACAAATCATCTTCTTCCAAACATCAACAGTAGAACAGGGATAGAATTACAGTTGTAGACACTGCACTCAGTAAATACTCATGTAAGAATGTTAACGCAGAATTTCTTGGTGCTGCTGAGATGCTCTGTCTGCACTGTCACCTCCCAAAATCCTGCCCATTCTTCAAGTCTAAATCAAACACACTTTCATGAAACTTACTCTACCAAGGAGAACTGATTGCTCTTTTCGTTTCCCAGGTTTTTAGTGACAGGTTTTTAGTTCTGTTGAATCTCATTTTACTCTAGCTTTGATTTTTATTATTATTTTGGTTTTTGCTTTGGCTGCAGATGGTAAGGTCCTTAAAAGCCAAGCCCGTACCTTGACTTTGTCACCTGTGGTGCCACCTCACCATCGTGCCTTTTCCCACAGGCCACGTCACCTTATTCCTCATTCACTACGCGGCAGCATCACACACCAACTGCAAGAAATGTGAGTGAACTTTTTCCAGGAGATTTTATCAATATGATTATATTTTTATGATTGAATGCACTAGCTAGCAAAATAGTACTAAATTCTTCACTTTAAAGAAAACTGGAGAAGCTCAAACAAAGCAAAAAGCAACCAAAAGTATCTCTAAGAGTCCTAAGGTGATTGGTCTGGTGGCATCTGTGGCTTTTTATGATGTCACTGAGCCCACTGTGACTGGCACGTGACAACGATCATCGCCCCACATGCTGCTGCTCTGCCTCTGACCAATTTTTTAACTGTAGACATTCTTCCCAATCGAGAAGGAGGGATGTCTCGTCGAGGACCGTCCTTGTCTTTTCTTCTGTTGTTTATCTTCTTCAGGGGCAGCTTCTGCATTTGTGATGGAACAACCTGGACAAAGGTTGGATGGGAAATTTTTCCAGAAGAGGTTCACTACCTGAAAGTGAAGACGTCTCTGTCTCCACATCTCCCTAACCCTCTGAACAAACTGTGCAGCAACCTTGCTAACATGAATATATTTCAGAGCTGTCTACACTTCGCTTTTATCTTCGTGCAAATTCTCTTTTTAATCATGTCTGTTTTATCAGTGCACTACCTGTGGGTGAAATGGAAGAAACACCAAAAAAAGGTGAATTCATGATTTAGATAGTAAGAGTTATAAAATCCAAAAGCATTTAGAACATAAAATTATGAGTTTATTTGTAAAAGGGGGGTCATTCCTTTTCCCAGCTTTTACCCTATATCCACCGTGGTGCTCTGCACATACTAGGAGCTCAGCAAATTGCCCTGAATTAAAAGGTCTTTAAAATCATTTGCTTATACCATAAAAAAAGTACTCCGTTACAGTACAGAATGTATAGAAAACGAACCTTTCTATGCCCTCTGGTATGTCATTTTCCCTTAGCTTCCTCATAAAATGAAGCCTTATAATGAGAGGTCGCTTAGATACTTCCAGATATATCTAAGAAAGCTAAGCACACAGGTTGGCATGTACTTTTTAAAAGGACTGTAAACTAATTTATAAAGTTAAGGTAATTTTCT
Source organism: Thryonomys swinderianus (assembly GCA_004025085.1). Classification (NCBI taxonomy): domain Eukaryota; kingdom Metazoa; phylum Chordata; class Mammalia; order Rodentia; family Thryonomyidae; genus Thryonomys; species Thryonomys swinderianus. The sequence continues at coordinate 11,491 of PVIC010035505.1, read as the reverse complement.
TGGAAATAGAGCTCTAAAATGAATTTCCCATTTTTACCAGTAGAGGGCACTATAGTCGAGGCAATCTTTAAAGCTCGTTGACTAAAAAGGGAAAAAAGCGATCAAGATCTTCAAAACAATTTAGATCTCCTAAATGTGTTCTTATTTTTAAAATGACTATGATGTGGAGATAAGGGATCCTGGGATGGGAGGAGAGGGGAGAACTGGAGGGGAAGTGTAAGTAAAAGTGATCAAGATGCAATATCATGTATCACAAACATAGCTTACCAACTATAAAAATGACCCCTTCCACTGCTGGTGGGATTGCAGACTTGTGCAACCATTGTGATCTGTGTGACGATTCCTCAGAAAACTAGGACTAGAGGTCCCATTTTACCCTGCTATTCTCCTGCTAGGAATATACTCAAAGGAATTTTTTTTTTTTTTTTTTGAGACAGGGTCTCACGTTGTAGTTCAGGCTGGCCCTGAGCTTATCATGGTGCCCAGGCAAGCCGCCGCGAACTCAGCAATCCTCCTGTCTCTGCCTCCCGAGCGCTGGGATTACAGGCGTGAGCCACCACGTCCGGCATTGTGGTATGCGGTGTTGATTGTTGGTGGACGTGTCTCCACGCCCAGCATTATATGTGGTTTCCGGGGATCGAACTCAGGACCTTGCGCTTGCGAGGCAGGCGCCGGAACCACTGAGCTAATCCTCCGGCCCCTACTCAAAGGAATTTTAAAAATCACATTGGAAAGACATATGTACATCCTTGTTCATAACAGCTCAGTTCGTGATAGCTCAGTCTTGGAAACAACCCAAATGTCATCAACTGGAGACTGGATAAAGAAGAGTGGGGTTTTTTATAAAATGGAGTATTACTCTGCCATAAGGAATGGCAAGTTTCATTCATTTATGTGCAAATGGATGCACCTGAAGGACACCTAATAAGTGAAATAAATAGATCACAGATATGCAAAAAAATGATCCCTGAAAGTATAGCCTACAAACGTATGACCAATAAAAACTAAAAACTAACTAGAGTTGCGTTTGCTCAGGAAAAGAGAATAGTTCGCTAACATTTAGAATGCTCTAATTGTAGAAAGTACTAATTAAACATCTTTGATGGTGACACTAATCTTATAACTCTACAACATAGAAAAGCCTTTATTCTGAACTCCGACAGTTTACTTCTATAGTGACCTTTGTTTGTGTAAATAATTGATGCACACATTTTAGCAAAATGTTTTTCATGTTCAGACTATGACGTGATGTGAGCTAAAATAAAATCTGTATCATTTGTTTTTGTCCTTTCAGCTGAAAAAACACGCTTCTGTAGAGAAAGTTGGAAGTGACCTGAAGAGCCTGTCCTTCTGCGACATTGAAGAAATGCTCTCCAAACTGCTGGTCACCTCTTCGATGATGAACAAGTACCTCAAGCACATGGCCCAGTGCGCTTCCTCTAGGAGAGCTAAGCACAAACTAAGGAAGAAGAGCGAAGCAGCGGAGAGAGCCAACATGTTCCAAGCAAATGCATGCATGGATGTCCCGCAGCTGAATATGGAGATCACAAAAGAAACCTATTGACAGGACTTACCTAAGGATAAAGTGGCCCTTTGGGGCCCTCAATAAATTTTTTTTTGCCATAATCTTTACTGAAATTTTCCACAGAAGCATTCCACAGAAATTTCTATGGTAGAACTCAATGATTCCAACTAAAGAAAGAACCCATACTTATTCTAGGGGCTCCCACAATAAAATGAAAAGAGGCTAGCCTGGCCATGAAAGGTTAATCTAGCCAGTAATGATGGAAGCAGCTCATGCATGAAAGGTATTGTGTTAGTGTTCGACAGTGCCTAATTTAGTGTAGTAACTACTCTCAGTCCTTATTGGCTCCCTTTTCCAGAAAAGAAAACCAGTACATAGTGAATGTAAATACTTTGTCCCAGGTCATATAGATTTCAGGTGCAGACACTAGTATTTCAACTCAATCTCAAGAAGCAACATGCTTAATTATTTCATGATTCCACTTATGCTAAGCTATGACTTATACCTCTAGAAAGATGGCCTTGTCACTGTCTCCACCATGCTACTTTCATTCCCAGCTCTAATATTTTGCTTTCTCTTCTACTGCATATTCAAGTCCTATCCATTCTCCAAGTCCCAGGTCAACCCCAACGAGTTGACTTCATGTTCTCTGACAACCCCGAAGCATAGACGGCCTATCTGCTAATGTTTACCCTTAATCACAATCTTTCTGATAATGTTATATAAAGGTTGAGTGTGTTCATAGATTATTACCCCCATAAATGTCCAGAAGCCAAGAACAAACAACTGTACCTACAACAGTAATGATAGATTCAATAATGTGCATTCAACAAACATTTGCTAAAGGCATGAATTTAGATAACGATACAAAATGAATGCAGTGAACTTCATCAGTACTAATTTTTAGGCTGATGTCTGTAGACATATAAAATTACACAAGTATTATCCTCCTAAAATCTCCTTAAGATATGTTTTACAGGGTTACAGACACAATAAACAAAATGGTAGCAATACACAAAGTTACACGTACTTTTTTTGAACTTTGTATTGAAGTATAATGTACATATAGAAAGGTGAAAACATTCTAAGTGTACAGCTCAAAGAATTTTTGTAAGTGTGTCCATGTAGACAATAACAAGTTAAGAAAAAAATGTTTTATCCCAGAAGTCCTCCCATACCATTAGGGTACCTATATTCAGATTATAAACCCTGTAGATTAACTTTATCTAAACAAATATTTTTTAAATCATTATTATAATGTTCCCTATCTGTACACTCAAATGTGCCACTGAAATATTTTTAAACATTCAAGGAACAGTCCACTTTACCTGGGTTGCTCAAAAACAGCCTTGAACACATGTTGTACACATAACCTTATAGAAAACCACTTGATCAAAACTACTTGATTAGAAATTAGTAAATAAGCTTCCAATATGCACAGTTTCTATTAAGTGCAATGGATCAGGCCAATAGCAAGACACCGAGGAGAAAGTGCATTTTATTATTGCTAATATAAAATTTCCAGCTGGAAGTGTTATCACCGGTTGCCATCACACCAATCAGTCTGTTCACACCACGTGAGCTTCCTCACCTGCCCAGTCCAGAAATTCAACACACTCAGTCTGCGAGTACCGAGCAGCAACGTCTCGGGCTTTCTCTTCCCGGAAGTTCAAAGCTTCTATGTCCACATCCAGCTCCACTAGTGCTTTCAAAGTCTCCAGACGACCCCAGGCTGCAGCACAGTGTAAGAGGGTGTACCCTAACAAACAGAAGGAAGATAATCTGGTCAAACGGATTAGAGGCGGTGTCCAGTTTAGGATGGTTCAACATGATTTTTCAAATTTACAATTGTGACTGATAGGCATTGAGTCAAAACCATACTTGGAATTTTTTTTTTTCTTTTTGAGACAGGGTCTCGCTTTGTAGTTCAGGCTGCCCCTGAGCTCACTACGTAGCCCAGGTAAGCCTCGAACTCAGCAATCCTCCTGTCTCTGCCTCCCGAGTGCTGGGATGACAGGCGTGAGCCACCATGCCCGGCCATACTTGGAATTTTGAGCCTTGGCCCTTGCCAAGGCGAGCAACATATGGTCCAGTATTTTCTTGTAAGTCTGCGCTACAGCAGGAAACCACAGCTTCCGGTCAGCCATGCAATTACAAAGATAACAATGGGGGGGCAGAGATTTAGCTCAGTGGTTCTGGCACCTGCCTTGCAGGTCCTGAGTTTGATTCCCGGTAAACACATACAGTGCTGGATGTGGTGACTCACACCCCCCAGCAATCAATACCACATACCTCAATGCCAGGCATGGTGACTCACGCCTGTCATCCCAGCACTCGGGAGGCAGAGGCAGGAGGATTGCTGAGTTTGAGGCTTGCCTGGGCTATATAGTGAGCTCAGGGCCAGCCTGAACTACAAAGCGAGACCCTGTCTAAAAAAATAATAATAATAATAACAAGGGGTATCTCCAGTGTATGCTGTCGCTAAGCTGTGAATAGACTGGATATATTAGATGCATTTTCCACTTCTGGTATTTTATGAGACCCTATTGGGTCGTGACCTCATTATATTGTTTTAGGCTGTTTTATGCAATAGATCATAGTCACAGTCAAATATTACACAATTACTATGGGCCAGCCATTAGGGTGTTACAGATAGCAAATGCATTTAGTCTTATAAACTGTATGCTATCTGAATGATTATATCCTCATCTCAGTTTAGAAAACTTAAACCCAACGATGTTAAGAAACTTGCCCAATAAAGCCAGCCAATAAATGATGGACACAAGACACCAACACAGGCAGTACAAACCCTGAGACCTTCAACATCAGCTAAGGAAGATGGCGCCCTCCCCAGGGTCATCTATTTTGGGAAAACTGAGCCTACAATTCTAAGGAATTTTCATCAAACTCTCAAACCAGCAACCCTGTTAATATAACCACAAAAATTAACCACAATTGTTTATGCTTTGGGTTGGAAATTAATCCTTTTAATAAAATGACCTACTAAATTAAAAACTAATTTCTTACTGAGGTGACTACTGTGGGGTAGAATTCTAAAGGTGAAAAATAAAGGGTGCAGCTTTAAAATTATTTCAGACTGATTCTGTAGAAGTCGAATAAAAGATCATTGAATTAACTTACTGTTTTGAGAGTGCCCAGTTAAATGGGCATGGTAGGACAACCAGCAACCCTATGCTGCCAGGAAAGGAAGAGGAGGCAGGTGTGGGGTTTACAGCACACCTTTCACAGGGTACTCTTTTACCTGGTAGGAGACCTGCCAGTGCCTGATTGTGTCTCACACGAGAAACCACAGGGTGGCGATGCGCTTGCGGCTCGTCTGACCCATTTCTAGTTTATGCCTGATCATCACCAGGCAGAAAGAGCCTGGTGATGAGCACCGGTTTGCGGGGAACCTTGAGCAGCCCCTAGTTCTCCAGACGGAAGGTGCAAATTCAATTCACCAGCACGTTTAGGAAACAAGTTCAAAGGTTTTACAGGTCCTAAGGGTGTAGTGAGTCAGAAGGTCCATCCGCTTGCCCAAATCACGCAAGGCGGGAGTAAAGATGGAGGAAAACAAGTGTGGCACAACTGGCAGTACATAGAAGGGGATATACAGAGTATATATATTTTCTCTACAAAAGAATAGGATGTAACTTTAAATCCCTGGGTAAATCCCTGAACAATCTCTCTAAAAAAGGAAGCAGTGGAAAAGTGAGGAGTCCACTGTTCTAGGCAGAAGAGCTGCCTCCAAGATTTTATCTTGGGGCCAGAGATTTAGCTCAGTGGTTCCGGCACCTGCCTCGCAAGCACAAGGTCCTAAATTCGATCCCAGTAACCACATACAATGCTGGGCATGGTGACTCACGCCCACCAGTCATCAATACCACATACCACAGTGCTGAGCATGGTGGCTCATGCCTGTCATCCCAGCACTTGGGAGGCAGAGACAGGAGGATTGCTGAGTTCTAGGCTTGCCTGGGCTACATAGTGAGCTCAGGGCCAGTCTGAAATACAAAGTGAGACCCTGTCTCAAAAAAAAAAGATTTTATCTCCAGCCACCAGCGGGCCCCATTCTGATATAATGCAGATCTGGGGTCAAGGGTGACAGAGATTTGCTTCTGGTATGGAGAATTAAACATGTTCACAGTGGGTACTGAAACAAAATTGTAACAATTTGTTGTACTTTCCCATGAGGTTACACTTAGGAATCACATAACTGGTCAAAGAAGCATGCACTATATACAGCCCAAGAAAAGTTCATTAAAAGGCTGAATTAATATGATCTACAGAGCACAAGGCACTGTGTGCATTTCATTTCACCCTTCCAATAATCCTAAGGGGTAGTTATTACTACTCCCACTAACGTACACAATAGGAAGTGAAGGTCACAGACCCTATATCTAGGGGGTAACTCACTCATTCTTCAAGACCCAACATAAGCCTTTCCCCACGAAACCTTCCCTGAGCATACTCAAGGCTTCTGGGGCTTAGCTCTACTCTGAGCTACCACTGTACCTTATCTCACCAAATAGCAATGATTAGGATTAGTCTGCATATATGCTTTCATCTGTATCATAGACTCCTCAAAGGCCAAACTGATTGATCTTCATTATGCCCAGTTCTGAGCACAAGGCTTGGTTATTTCTCTACCCTTAATAAAGGTTTCCAATCTCTCTAATAAAGGTTTTCTGAATGGGTAGAAAGACTGTTTAAAATGGTGATGAGCTCTGACAATGCCTGTTTAAGGATAATCAGAGTTCATGACCAAAGCTTTGCCAGAACCAGAGAGAGTTCCAGGGAACTGAAAATTCGGAGTCATGAGCAACAGGCTATTCTAGGCCCCCATTTTGTGATGTTTTCCATTTCTTCTACTTCTTCTTCGGTACATCCTGAACATTTTTTTTTTGAAAATTTCAGGACTTGAAGGCTGAGGAAGTACTACACACAGAAACTAATAAAACAAAATTATAAAGAAAAAATCGGGAACTCTAGGACATAGGACACAGTTAAAAGACCAAACATTGTTTTGAGGCAGGGTCTTGCTACATAGTTCAGGCTGGCCTCAAACTCACTGCAATCCTCCTGCCTTAGCCTCCCAAGTGCTGGGTAAAAGACCAAACTTAACAGATTTTTCATGTACAAGAGGGTGTCAGGGTACAAGCTAATGGAATAGAAAATTTAATGAAATGATAACATTTATTTAATGAAATGATAACATCTTCTTTGGAGAGAGGTAGACATCCAGGTTCAGGACATAATTAGAACCCCAAATAAGCATGGCCAGAAAAGAAACTTGCTATGATACATTATTGTTAAAATGGCAAAAATATAAAACAAAACAAATACTACCAGGGAGGGCTTCAGGGGAAAGGAATTCTTCTACATTGTTGGTGGAAATATAAAGCTAGTTCAACTTCTACAGAAATTAGTAGGGAGATTACTCAAAAAAAAAACCTAAAACTAAGAATTTCATTCGACTCAGTCTTCTATGTGTCTTCCAAAAGATCTCATATCACAGTGATATGCGCACACACACATTCACAGCAGCAGAAGTCATAATAGCTAAATTTTAGGACCAAGTTGTCAACCCATCAACAAATGAATGGGTAAAGAAAATGTATACAATGGAGTACTACTAACCATAAAGAGGGAGAAATCTGAGTCATTCATAGGATCACAATGCTGTTCATTAATGATACTCAGGGCATGTTTCCTATATTATTATAAATGTATTAAATTAGTTTAATACATTTACTAACTGGGGATTGAACCCAGGACCTTCGCACTGACCTACATCCCCCACCCCATTTTATTTTTCATTTTGTGATAGGCTCTCATAAGGTCACTGAGTTCCCGAGTTCCCTGAGAGCATTACACAACCAGCATTAAACTAGGATTCTGGTTTTACTTGTGTTCTGTAAGTGACCCTATTGCCAAGTGAACATCCATAATTGTCATTGTGTCTCTGGTGACTGACACATGCACTGAAGTGTGTATTTAGCTGGGTGAGGCCACGCACACCTTTGTCTCAGCACTCGGAGGCCTTAGCAGGAAGATCACAGGTTGTACGGCAAGTCTGAGGCCAGCCTGGGCTACACAGAAGACCCTGTCTCAAATAAATAAGTAGAGTGTGTTTTTGTTTCCAAAATTAGAGAGCATTTTCAGTCATCTTTTGTGTGTGTGTGTGTGTTTCCTAATTTTATTTTGCTGTGGTCCGTACAAATTACCTGATACTTGTTGAGCCTTCTTTGTGGCTCACCAACTGACCAAACTGTTAAAATGCTCCATGAGTGTGCATAAAAGAGAATGCATAGTTTTCTCTTTTTTTTTGAGACAGGGTCTCGCTTTGTAGTTCAGGCTGGCCCTGAGCTCACTATGCAGTCCAGGCAAGCCTCGAACTCAGCAATCCTCCTGTCCCTGCCTCCCGAGTGCTGGGATTACAGGCGTGAGCCACCACGCCCGGCACTGTGGTATGCGGTATTGATTGTTGGTGGGCGTGTCTCCACACCCAGCATTGTATGTGGTTACCGGGGATCAAACTCAGGACCTTGTGCTTGTGAGGCAGGTGCCGGAACCACTGAGCTAAATCTCTGGCCCCTGAGAATGCATAGTTTTTATTTGCAAGAGATGATTGTTCTACTTTGCAGCAGGACCATGTATCATATTCACTATTAAAAAAACAATTATTGAATTAAATAATGACTGAAAAATCTTCAAAAGAAAGAAATAGCAGTAGCATTATTTTATACATTGACTCTGTTTCATATGTGCCAAGCACTATGATATTTCTTATTTAATCTTCATAATGTTCTACAAGGAAAATATACCTATCACTTCTTTTTGTAGATTAAGAAACACAGATTTTTTTTTTTTTTTTGAGACAGGGTCTCGCTTTGTAGTTCAGGCTGGTCCTGAACTCACTATGGAGCTCAGGCAAGCCTCGAACTCACAGCAACCCTCCTGCCTCTGTCTCCTGAATGCTGGCATTACAGGTGTGAGCCACCACACCTGGCATTGTGGTGTGTGGTACTGATTGCTGGTGGGAGTGAGTCTCCACGCCAGGTACTGCGGCATGTAATTGCTGGGGATCAAACTCAGGACCTTGGGCTTATGCAGGCAGATGCCAGAACCACTGAGCCAAATCCCCAGCCCCAAGAAACACAGTTTTTTTTTTTTTTAAAAGGTTGGGATCCCCATTTGGTGGCACATGCCTGTGACCCACAGGAGGCTGAGGTAGGAAGATCATCATGAGTTCAAGGCCAGCCTGGGATACTTAGTGAGTTCAAGACTAGTATAAACAATATAGCAAGACCCTGTCACACACACAAAATAAAGATTAGGTAACCCAAATCACAGTTAATGAACACTAACAACACTGATATATTTCCATATATATATATGTATATATATGTATGTATGTATGTATCCTGCATATCTTTGTACATAAATATGTAAAGTATAAAACAGGCACATCACATTTAGCCAACCACAATGATGGGACATAGTATCATTAGATAGTGACAAATGACACTGATGAGAGATAAAAGACAAAATACCTCTGGCAGTTTTTTCATTCAGATTCACACCATATTTTGCCAGAGCTCTGATCACATCGCTCTGCCCTGCCATGCAAGCTGCATATAACAGATTTCTCCCAACAACATCCTCTTCCAAGAGGAGCTGCATGGCATCCTTGTGATGAGGATTTTCAGGATCCTCAAAAATCTTCTGCAAACCTTCTACATGGCCTGTGAGAGCAGGTTTTATCAGGGGGTTCTCGACGCCCGTTTCCTCTGATTCTTGGAATTCTTCTTTTTCTTCTTCCTGTGAGAAAAACAATGATTTCCCTGATCTCTCTGACTCTTGCTGTGCTTCGGGCTCCATTAATTCCAAAAATACCTAAGACCAAAAAGAAAAGTGGTAGAAATCTATTCAGACATATCAGTATGTATGTATTTATTTCATCAGACAACTGACAATATAGGCAGGATGAAAAATTCTTTAAGTACTTGAAAACAATTATGAAATAAGATACTTCAGCCAATAAAGTTTACTGTACATAAGTTGCCTAAGTATATGTAAAATGCTACATGTTTGATATAAACAATAAATTCAACAGGAACAGAAGGAAAAGGTCAAAGTGAGCTAAATTCATTAGGAAAAGATTGAAAAAGAATGTTCAAGAGACTACCTGATTAAACAAGCCCCCTTCTTAGAGAAAGAGAAATATAAATTCATCTGGGGCCAATTGATGAAGACCTTAAAAAATCAGGCACTGATATTTAGACCCAATTTTCACTCAGTAATACCGAAGCTTACTGAAGGCTGTGTAGGTATGTACTTAAATCACACACACAAAAAGGACAATCAAAGTTACCTTCTGCCCTCAACAAATGAATATTTCAGGGGAGACAATATGACAGGCATGAAATAGGTGTAGTATGAGGTTACAAGTGGTAGGTTCCATAGCAGAGGAAATGCTACCGGAGTTTGGAAGAGACAACGTCAACTCCAGCAGAACAAGTGAAGTAATACTTAACAGTGCTCCCTTCGGCAGGACATGTGCCAAACTGGGAATGACTAAAAGTACTATGGTCTCGTACAAACGAGAGTGTTGTGATATCACTATCCACAACAGCAAGACATCTCGAGGGGAAAACCAATGTCCAGGAAAAGCAGCATAAACTGATATATTCATACAAAGTGGTAGATGACAGTTGAGATATTCACCTCAACATGACATGTTACGTTGACACATCATGTGGTAAGCGGCTCTGACGCGTCATGTGACGTATCACATGGTGAGCAGCTCTGACATGTCACGTGACATATCACGTGGTAAGCGGCTCTGACATGGCTCCCAGTGCTGAGCCTGACTCCTTGTACTCCTAACCTTGTGTGATTTCCCTGTTTTAAGAATGGACAACACACAATGACTTGCTCTTAATGCAGAAAATACATCAATACTAATAACAGTATGCAGCTTTCATAATTGGTAACATCAGACTATGGCTTTTCTCTTGCTGGTGCTCCCTCCCTGACAGACCCCAGGTGCTCCGATGGAGAAGGCGCCTTCTAAGGAACTGAAGCAACTCTGGCAACAGGCGTAAGAAACAAAGCAGTCAGTCGAACGGCCCAGGAGGAGTTTAATTCTGCCAATAACCCCTCAGAGAGCTTGGACGTAGATCTAAGTTGGGCCTGGAGGTGACTGTGGCCTCAAGCACCACTATGGCTGTAGCCTTACGAGAGAACATGCAGCAGAGCATCTAGCTAAGAGGGGAACACATTCCCGGTCCACAGACACTGAAATAATGAACGGCTGTTTTTAACCTACCAAGTCAGGGAGTGATTTGTTACATAGCAATCAATAAGACGTACAACGAAGTGAATGACTGTCAGCAACGTCTGGAAAAAGTAAATCCAAAAGATTATAGATACTAAGAAATACACTGTCAAGCTAGAAAGCAATTACATGGACTTTCTAGGAATATAAGTGGATGCAGCTACACTGTTTTTAAAAAGAAAAACAAGATGGAACAGGAGACTCGGGATAATGTTGAGAGGCAGAAAGAGGAAAAATGCAAAAAATGGGACAAAGGGAATCATTACTTAGTTATGAAAATGCATTAAGCTGATTCATAAAGAATGGGGATGATCTGTTGCTGGGAATTCAGAAAGAATGGAAATCTAGATAGAAACCCTAAATCAGGACAACAAGGACAAAATCGAAAGGTATTTGGGGGAATAAGCAAACCGGCCAGTTTGTTGGGGTGCAGGCCAACAAAACAAGCATGGACAGCATCTGCAAAGGCTGCGGCAGTCACCAGACCTCGGTTCTGAGGGTGGAGAGTTCCTGAAGGTTTTAGTGCTGCGAACTGAGGACGTTCCCAGAAGACTGGTCTGACAAGCCTAAGTACACATGACAAGTAAGATACAAGAAGCAAAAAAAAAAAAAAAAAAAAAAAA
>PVIC010035504.1:0-19027 GCA_004025085.1 Thryonomys swinderianus | reverse complement strand
CCCCCCCAGAAGCTAGGATGTGCCCACAGGGACTGCCACCTTCACTCAATTACTCTGGAGTTGAAAAACATGGCACACGTTGAGCTAAAAGGTTCTGGTATCCGTGGTTTGCTATCAGCCTAATAGGCACATATGCTGGCTCTAAAGAAACGTCAATGGTCATCTACTCTCCAGGGCAAAGCTGGGAGGCGCTGCGCTTTCCTACCAGCAAGATACAGGGAAAAGTTTTTTCTCCACAGCTGAAGGCCCAGGAAGTCCTGGGCCAGTAGCGCACTGCAGAAGACTTTCCAGACTCACTCCCAGGTGCTCCCTGGCAGACAGCCACTCTGCCCATCACCTGCTCCCTCCCTTCAGACCCTCAGAGGAAAAGCACTCTTTCCCCTGAGCCAAACACACAGTCCATCCACTCCGCTTCCTCCTGACTTCTGGAAGACAAAATGCCAAGTTCGTAAATCTTTCAAGAACTTGACTCAGAAACAAGTTCTTGCTTTGAAGCAACCTGTCCTTATTAACATAGACATGACCAACAAGCAACAGGTTTGCCACTGACTGTGGTTTTCAGGAAACCAGCACAAGCAGGAGGGGGAGGGGAAACCAAATGGAAGCAAAGCTAACATGCAGCTTCTTCCCAAGCAAATGGGGCTCGGCAGGATGTACACAGAGGATGTTCCTGTCCCGAAGCAGCTCCTGGCATTGAACTTGCACATGGACGATCAGCCATGTCACGCACATACACGCAGGCAACTCACCGACTTCATCAGCTTCCATGAGGTCATGGAAGTTTTTATCTCCTGTACAGAGGTAAGAAAACGCTGTTCAGCAGGGGGATGACATGTGAGATGAACAGACACCAGAATGCACAGGCCGCTGTCCATTTCCAGGCCACCAAGTCACTCGTCTCAAGAGATGCCAAGAGTTTAGGAAGAGCCCACGACACAGAGGGTAGGTAGGTGGACAGTTTCAGAGTGTGCTGAAATGAAATTCTAGGGTCCCCAGAGAGTCACAGAGACCCAGCTCACACATGGCCTGTGCCAGCTCAACACTGGGCCAGTCAGAAGTAACCTGCAGGTGGGGCTGGGTGCTCAGCAGTGGCCCTGCCAGGCCAGACTTAGCAAAATATCCCTGGAAGGTGGAAGTCACTGCCTTACACAGTTCTCCTGACCTGGGTATTATTCCAAAGAAGACAATGACAGACGTAATAAATAACAAAGAAATGGGTACAAGCTGGAGGCAAATCACTATCACCCAGTACTGCTGAGAGGCAGCCTTTAACAAGGCAGTCCCTGAAGCAGGCTTGTTAATGAGTAGCTTACTCTCCCTCCCTCAGATCTGCCCGTGTCTTATCCTAACTCTCAAGTAACGAATAAGACAACTGGGATGATACTCACTGTCAAATCTGTAACTGACCAAACTCAAACTTTCCGGATTATCAGAAAAAAGATCAAAAGTCACACCAACCTTCCATCTTAGATACCAATCTGTATCCTACAGAGGAATATTCTGACAAACCAAGAATATAGTTTTATCTTTCTACAAATCAACTGAGAAGACAGTTCATTCCTCCATAAGAATTCTCAACTGTGAAACCACCTAGGACTTTTTAAGAGCCCAGTGTGACCCCTCAATGCCCACAGCTCCAAGTTCGCCCAGAATCTCCAAGTACTTTATCTGAAGACAGACACTTCTCAGTAGAGTATCTGGTACTCAGCCTCCTTAAGACCCAGCAGAGTGGTAGCCACACACCTGTAATCCTAATGTCCTGGGAGGCTGAGGCACAAGGATTACAGGTTCAATTGAGAAACCTAGCAAGGCCCAAAAATAAAAAATGTTTAAAAGGCTACAGATGTAGCTCAGTGCAAAGGCCCTGGGTTCAATCTCCAGTACTGGAAAAAATTTTAAAATACCTGCATTTTAGGCCCATCCTTACAGTAACTTACTACAGGGCATGGTGAGATAAGGTTCCCAGTAGGCAGGGCTCCCCCATGGTACCCCAGGACTTGAGACCTCCCTTGCCCAACTCCACCATGCCTGATCTCTGAGAGCAAAGAAGACACAGAAAACAGAGACAAGCTACCAAGGAAAAACCTGCTTGAGTACAAAAAAAGAACAGATGTGAATAAGCCTAGGGTCAGGGGGATGAATAGGCAGTTAAGAAATAAAGGAACAGGGGCAAAGACAGCATGGAGAAACGTCCAGACAAGAGGAAGGTTACAACGAATCTGGGGAACTCCGACAGTCTCAGAGACACCTGACGTCTTCTCTGAGTCAGGGTCTTCGGGCCTGACTGTGCCTGAGAATCACCAGCGAGGTGTAAGAGCTCAGTGGGAACAGATTAAATTCCACTGATGGGGTGTGACTGGTTTTGCCCACTCCAGTCCCTGCCACAGATTCTGCTGGGCAGAAAGGAGCCCCAAAGAAGCGTCGATGTCCTGTCCTGAGCCAACCCTCTGTCTGGGACTGGAGAGGTTGGAGACCTGCTGTGTGGACCTGACAGGACACAGAGGGTTTTCACCAGGGCCACTGCCAAACATCATGTATCCAAAAGAAGCAAAAAAGGAACCCAGAGTCCTCAGCCTTCAACCACAGAACCATCCTTCATCCCGCAGCAGAGAAAACTCCACTTCAGGAAGGTCTGTATACAAAATGAAAGAATGAATCAAAATTATTTCTGGTGGTACTAGAGGTTGAAGTTAGGGCCTTGGGCATGCTACCAAGGCCCCCCGGCTCTTCGAATTTTATTTTGAGACGGGATCTCACTGAACTGTCCAGAGTGGCCTAGAACTTGCAACCCTCCAACTTCACCCTGCAGAGGAGCTGGGGTTACAGGCACATATCACATTTGCCTTTAGAGTTATCTCTAAAGGGAGGTAGTAGCAGGGTAGAAGGGACAAAGTCAATAGCCTTCCCTAAAAATAACTTCTTTGGTCTATTTTAACTTGGAACCATGAAAAGATCATATAGAAAATGTATGATAGACACTGCAAAATAGAAAATATTCTAAGGGAAATGGGGCATAGGGGTAAATAACAAGGAGAAAGAAAGAAATTGTGATGGTAAAAAAAGGGGAAACAAACTCATGTATCTTGGGGTAGGGTGTTATAGTGTGGTAGGGGAATGGGAAAAAATTAAGTCATGTCATATACCAGTATAAATTCTCAATGTTGAGTGTGATAATGATGTGTATACCCAATGTACATACATGTATACATTATGTATGTACCTCTATCACAATAAAAAAATCTTTTAAAAAAATCATACAGAACTATAAAAGTTAAATTTTAGAAAGGAAATCTTAAACCTTGAGAGTGAATTGAAGCAAATGTGTAACCAAATATATGCTTCATTATATACTCATAGATATACCTAAATATATGCCCATCTAGCTGTCAATAGGATCATACCTCAAAAAAGCTATTAAAGTCATTTAAAATGAAATAATTTTAAGATACATCCCCTGTATGATATACCTCCCCAAGTACTTTATGAACTATAAAAAGACTCAAATTGCTTTCAGAAATCATATTATGGCTTGTAAGTTTGATGCTATAAAATAAAATGAATAGTATCACAAAATCATTGGGAACTGGCATTAGGCACAGGAAGAAACAGAATAGATAACAGAAGAAAAAATAGATAAAAAAAGTAAAGAGATCAAGTAAAAACATCAGTATTTTGAATATTTGGAAATATCCATAAAAATTCAGCGTTTAAGATGAGGTCATGTTTTTTGTTTGTTTGTTTGTTTTTGCTTTTTGGAGACAGGGTCTTGCTTTGTAGTTCAGGCTGGCCCTGAGCTCACTATGGTGCCCAGGCAAGCTGCCGCGAACTCAGCAACCCTCCTGTCCCTGCCTCCCGAGTGCTGGGATGACAGGCGTGAGCATGCGGTATTGATTGTTGGTGGGCGTGTCTCCACGCCCAGCATTATATGTGGTTACCGGGGATCAAACTCAGGTCC
The DNA here is from genome assembly GCA_004025085.1 of Thryonomys swinderianus. Classification (NCBI taxonomy): domain Eukaryota; kingdom Metazoa; phylum Chordata; class Mammalia; order Rodentia; family Thryonomyidae; genus Thryonomys; species Thryonomys swinderianus. Next base: position 15,072 of record PVIC010035504.1, on the reverse strand, counting down.
TTTGCGCTTGCGAGGCAGGCGCCGGAACCACTGAGCTAACCCTCCGGCCCAAGATGAGGTCATGTTTAACACACAGACACACACACACACACATACATATCTGGAAAGAGGTGTATACATACATATATAGATGTGTACATACATATATAGATATATGTATGTATACACCTTCTATCTTTGTCTCTTGCATATGCCAAGAAACAACTTGGACTACAGTACTGTAACATCTAAGTGTCACATCCCATTAAAAGGGGTCATCATGGCTTGGAGAAATGGCTATTTCCACGGGGTAGCGGGGGGTGTGGAACTGGCACAAGCTGACCTAAAAACCTTGTGAACCCCTAGAAAACCAGCAAGCGGCAAGGACACTAGAGCGTGTGCAAAAGTTCCCCGGCCCAACCTGGGGACACTCCCATAGCCTCGGCAGGCCACGGCATCACATGCACATAACTGGAATGAGTGAAGCAAGTCAGAAATGTTCAAATCCATGAACTCATAATGATACTCATCAAAACTAGCCAAACAATAATCTCATTAGCCCCAGAGGGGAATGCCAGACAGCTACTCATTATGTTGAAAACTGTTTTTTTAGGAGACAATATTAAAAATTTCCCAATTTTCCTGTATATACTATATCTTGAGGTAACCAAAAAGTTGACGCTAGTGAAGTTTCTCTTTATGAAAATATATTAGAAAGTACGTGAAAGGGGACAGAACACGCATATCGCCATTTGGTAACCCTCCCGTGAATTAACAGATCTCAAGCACTGGTGGTCACGGACGGCTCCTGACCTCATAGACGCAGAGGGTACCGCCACACACAGTCCCTCGCAGTGGTGGTGCACAGCTTTCATAAGAAGCACAGGTGCCAAAGGGCAGAGGAACAAAATCAACCCCGAATCAGATCAAGCTTCCAGATCTAACTACCAGCTCCTGGTGCCGGAGGAACATGTTAAATGACACAGGAGGGAAGATGCAATCGCCCACCTGAGACCGTGGGAATTCTCTGCAGGGCACAAAACCCAGTTTCTTTACTCGGAAACAAGGAGAGAAAAAGAGGAGGTTAGAAACAGGAAATAAACAAGGAACCAGTATAGGCTGTGCCAACCAGATGCACTTGGCTGGAATAGTGAGCCAAAGCGCACAAAAAGTAAGATAACCAGGAAAATTAATAAAGTCAATAAAAGGTGGACACACCGATGAACGCCCACCGTCCCAGCTCTCTGGGAGGCTGAAGCAGGATAGTTTGAGTTCTAGGAAGTTCAAGTTCAGCCTGAGCAAAAGAGCAAGTCTAAGTCAGAATCCATCTCTCTCTCTCTCGTCTCTTTCTGTCTCTGTCTCTGTGTAGGTTCTGAAAAAGACAGATGGGCACTGGGTAGATGTTAATGATATTTAAGTACTAGTCAGTGTGTACGTGCACAGGAACTGCACTATGGCTTTTCAGTGGAAGACCATCTTGTAAAGTTACACGCTACAACATTCACAGACAATATGAGGGGGTTGTGGGAACAGCTTCAAGCTGGCATGACCAAGGCTTCAGATGACTCAAGCCCGGTCATGAGTTGGTAATTACTGAAGCTGGCTCGGGGACTGACAAGAGCTTATGATCCTCATCTCTTCTTGTGCTTTGAAAATGTTCTTTAAAACTTAACAAAGAAAATACCACACAAAGCGGGGTGCTCGTGCCAAGCAGCTGCCCAAGGAGCTCCACGGGTGGGACTATAATCCCGGCTCCTCATGCTGAGCCAGGGGCTGTGCAAGTCAGCAGGGGACAGCGGGCAGGAGTGTGGGCCCGTTTTGCTTCAGCAGTCAGGTCTGCCCCTGGCAAGCCGGGCCCATCCCCCCTGCGCTGTCCTCGGCTGCAGAAGCCCGTCTCACGCAGAGGACCCCGGGACAGCCAGATGAGCAGCCGGCGGCTGGGCGGTATGCTCAGCCCCGCAGCGCTGAAATGAGTGTGTGCTGAGATGATTTCATTATCTGAGAGTCCGGAGAGGCTGGAGGGGGACGCCGGGCTAGAATGAGTTCCCAGCCAGAGGGATGCCTGCATTTGATCCCCAGGACTGCAAAGAGCCTCCAGGAAAAGGGCACGGAGGTCACGATGGAAACGCGTCTGCTTTCTGCACAGTGCCAGACTGCATTCAGGTCTCCCACCACCCAAGACTCAGAACAACACGCAGCAGGCAGAAGACGACACAATGAGAAGCCACTTCGTAAAACCAATTACTAAACTACACTCATTCCGCTCGACTTGCAAACTAGATTTAATGACTGAAAACCAAACAGCTCCTGAGGGTGACTGTTGACTCTAACAGGATCCTTACTAGCTTCATCGCAAGAAATGACTTCTCTCCGACATCTCCAAACGGCAGTGCCAACAGGCGACTCTCCCAAGGCAGGGCTATTTGTATTAGAATTCAGGCTTCTCTTCACTGGCAGCAAAAGTACAAGTAAATAAAAGGTTTACTCGTTGACCTCGGGTGACCCTTAACTCCCTGAACTTCAAGTTCAGAGAACAAAAAATTCTGCCATTAATTATGTTGGAGACACGAGGATAAAATGAGTGAACACTGGTCACCACCCTCACCTGGAAATACGAGCCGCTGTCTAATGTTAGGGGTCTGAATCTAGCATGAATACAGTAAGTGCTCACCCCACCTGGCAAGCAGGTGTCAGGCGCCAGGACAGAAGAGTCACCACAGCATCAGCCTCCTCCCTGCCAGGCAGTTGCACACCCTCTCTCCAACTCAGACCGCGGGCTAAGGGAAGACAGCACCTGGCTCTGCCTGGACCCTCGGGGCGCCAGTGACACCGCCCTCCGAGACCACCACCTCCCTCAAGTCACTAGGGTGGGGTCTTCATGGCATTGGAAAAGTTGAGTCAGCAAGGCCGCCATACCCTGGCCACTTTTTCACATCACCGGTGGCTTTCTGGCCCCAGGGACAACAGCAGCCTGGTCTGGCTCTTCTGAAGGTGCCAGTCTCTCATGTGACTCCTGGGGGCTCCCAGCATCTGCCTTATTATGCTCAGTCCAGACAGGAAAAACAGGCATTGCACGGCCTGAGGACAGAGGCCCTGCCCGCGCTTCTCGACCCTGGGTGACCTGTCAGTCTAGATGGCCTGGGCTCCTAAGTCACAGTGCCTGCCCCCAATACTCTGCCACCCTGACACTCTGGGCATGCTAAGTAACACCTCGGTGCTCAGGGCCCTCTTGAAGTAGGGGTAATAATTCCTCCTCCCACCTCACCAAGTCAACCCACACATTAAGTCATAAAGTGTGCAGAACAGCTCCTGGTATGTGCTAGTACTCAAGCACGTACTATTAGTACTAAAAATACTAGGACTTTTGTAGCTGCTACTGCTGAGTTCAGTCTCCTAATATTGCTGCTGCTGCCAACAGAGCTATTGATAAATACTACTCCTGCTCCAGCTGAGTACTGGTCCTGCTACTGCTGAATACTGGTAACACTAAGAACTAATATTACCGCCCCTGGGTATAAGCCCCACTAATACTGCTGCTGCAGATACTTCTGCTGCAACTACTACTGATTAGTCGCCCACAGCTGCTGCTGCTACTACCGCTACTGCTACTAAGAGACACGATACTAATGGTGGATTCCACCACTCCTGCTGGGTAGAAGCTCCCACTGCCGCTGCCAAACCCTACTATACCACTATAGTATAACCCTATACCACTGAGTATAACCCCCACTTGCCAGGTACCGCTTCCCCACCATGACTGACCAGTGGGCAAACTCCCAAAAGGGAGGCACCAAATTAAGCTCTCCCCAGTCCTGGCATTTCTGGGAGCCTCCACACCCATCAGCTAACAGTAACAAGTGACAGAAGAGCTCCTGCCACCAGAGAGGGCCTGTCCTCTCACCTAGCCTCCGCCTCTGTTCCCGCATCTCACAGCTTTCCTGGCAAGACTGTGCTCGGTCCAAAGCGGGACCTGGCCACCAGCCGGGCCTCGCAGCCTTGCGCAAGGAGTGGGCAGCCTGGGCCAGCAGGACAGCAGGAAGCTCAGTCCAAATGCAACCTCACAGGCCACTTTCAGAGTCCAACTTTCTTTCCTTTTTAAGCACAAGGTAACTAGGGAACGGCAGCAGAGGGGCCGGCACCCCGAGACGGGCCGCAGGGAGTGAAGCCGCATGTCCTGCGCCCAGCTCACCAGACTCCTGCCGGGGCCTCAGGCGCATCCTGAGGCTCTGACCTGTGAACCCAGCGAGCGCTGCCTACTGGGATGCTTGGCCACCCGTGGCCGGGAGACCGTACACACTCAGGCTACAGTGACACCCGCTTGCGGCTCTACGTATTTCAAACTGACTCCATGTGCCCATGCAGAGGCTGGCACGGGCCCCAGCCCAGCCAGGCCCTCTGGCCGCACCTCCACCCTGCCCAGGCAAGGCCAAGGCAGCCTCTGGGTGGGGGCAGGATGCCTCTCAAAGGTGGCACTCACCTTCTGGCACACTGGCTGGCACACACCTCTGTCACTGCTGAAAACACCACTCCCCAAGAACACCAGGTGGCCCCTCTGTCCGCTCCCCCTGGTTTTCTCCAGCCGCACAGGCCAGAGCTGGCCACCTACCTACCCTGCCGCGGCTCCCTTCTCACACACCAGTCCATTCCGTGGGAGCCACTCCTCCACTTTGGCGCAGGTGCACTCAGGACCCCCGTTTCCAAAACCACCCTTTCCTGAAACCTCATCTTCCGGCCCTCCACTCTCACAGGACCCCAAGTCCTGTGGCAGCTGTAAGATTCCACTTTGGAGCCAAGCCACCTGGCTAAATGTTCAGGACCCCTCCCCCACACACACACACACCAGACCAGGCAGCCAGGGCAGAACGCCACCTCCCTAGAGGACCCCAAGAAAGCCCTTCGAGGTGACAGAGGTCAGTCCCCTCCCTGCTGTCTGCTTTCCACTAAATGTCCACTTCTACACTCTCTGCAGTACTGTACCACCAAAACTCCACTTCCGGCCAGGAGTTCACCCAACAAGGAGGACCAGAGGCCGGGATGGCAGTGAGGGCAGTGCCCAAACTGCGGAAATTCATAGGAAATCTGGACTTGCTGTGTGCCCCAGACCTGGGGTCTTGGCACTGCCCCCAGGAAAGAGCAGCTCTCTGAAAGTCCAGCCAGCTCTGGCTCCTGGGGCAGCACAGCCGCTCAGGGACAACACTTCAAGTCCTGCTTACCGAGGAGAGAACAGGCGACTCAAAACCTTCCGGGAAGCCTGTGCCAGATTTGTTGTGATTAGGTGAGCACAGGTATGATGTCTTTTCTATTTCCTGACCCTGATCTAAATTCACTTTCTCTAAACCACGGAATCAGTCACATCAAGGCTGCTGGATTGTCTGTGACCCAGGCTGATTCTTAACATCTATGAAGTTTCCTAAGCACCAACACTGTCTCAGCACGGTATGAAACAGTGCTATCCTTCCACGGTGTTAGACTTTAATATGGCTTGAGCTCTAGTCCTTAAGTATTTACCCCTTCCAGAGGCGTATACAGCTGCTGAGGACAGTGTGCTTCCTGGATGCGCTTCCCCTCGGGGCTCACCACACCTGCCAATCCGTCTGGCCTCTTCCTCCACATAGTTCTATCCATTTCAATACTGAGCATTAGCTTTCCTGTCCATTTCTGGTGCACCGTGAAATAATCCACTGTATATAAAAATATTTACCTCAACAAATGTAAAAATTCCCAAAATTAGATAAGACTTCCAGTAACAATTTATGATTGCTTTTGTTAAAGAAGGCTTGTGTTCACTCTTCTCGGCTCTCAAAACTTCTCTGTCCCAATACCTACAACGAAACAAAAGCTGGGTCAAGAGGTGTGTACGATGCCACAGGGGAACGTGGGGGGATGGGGACAGGCATTCGCACAGGGCGCTCTGCGGCTGTCCCACACCCACAGGCTGCCTGTCCACCGGGCTCCGGGAAGATGTGTGCTGATCTGGAGCGCCACAAAAATTGACCTCCGGGGAGAAAAGACTGGGCAGCACTCGCTACCTCGATGCAGCAACCTAAGCACCCTAAGAAGCCAGATCTGACAGAAACCAGACAGCTGCTCTGCGGAGGTCAGCAGGGTCCAGTCTCAGGCAGCCACGCTCCTCGGCACCAGCCCCTCCCCGCTTCTACTGGCCCTGGAAAAAGGCCCCCGGGCCACCAAGATGAGCCAGCCCAGGCCCGCCTGAGGGGAAGCTTGAGGTGTGGAGGGAATCGGGTTCCACGGGGACTGACCAGGGGTCCCTGAGCCAGGCCAGGAGCCACGTGAGCAGCGCCGGCTCTTACCTGCCCTCGCCGACTGGCACTCACCCTTGCAGCTCTTCTCCGAGGTGCTTTGAGCGATCCTGCGGGAGCACTGAGTACATGTCATCTTCTTCCAACCTCCGTTTATGGCCAATTTTAAATAAGGGGTTTAACCACCTGTTGACAATTTTAAAATGTAGAAGTTAACAGACACACTAAAAAAGAACAGACTTGGGAGGGAGACTTTCTGCAGCACCCCGAGGCCAGAGTACACACTGAAGGGGCGTCCATGTTGACAGCAAACCCCAGGGCCCCCCTGGACACACCCTGAAATTCCGATTCCCTCAACCGTAAGAGGAAGCAGACTGCTCACCCTTTCTCCCATCCTTCCCCAGGAGGACGTCAGAAGGCTGTCAGGCTGGCCAGCCCAGGCTCCGGGCAGGTGGGCTCCTGGGCATGTCTGAAACGACCCCGAATACCTGATCCTCATCCAGGATTTCCCATCACGTCTTTCTAGATGGAACCAAGGGGTATCTCCTCATACTGGGGTTTTTCAGGGAGAAAAGTATCTCAGAAAAAGTCAAGTGGCGACTTAATTCTAAATTATCCCTGAAGAAGGCTTAGCCAGCAATTCCAAACCACCGCCCAAACTGTTCCTCAATCCATCCCGGCCCAGCGTCTTTCTTCCCAGTGTTGGTCTCTTCCTCCCGTAACTCACTACAGCAGCCTCACAGCTCATGACAGTATCACTCCAATAACCTGTCACCCACTCAGAGCAGCGTCTGCTCACACTGTTCAGCAACCCCATTATCTAACAACAGGCGTGCAACACACAGCCGCTGGGTGGATGATATCTTGCACAAGTGAGACACTAGATTATACTGAGCAGCAATCCAGAACACAGTGCATAGAAACTCAATGTACCTCCGTTACGTGCGGCCCAAACAGGAAGCCGTCAGCTCAGGAGACGCAGACAAAACGGTCAGGGGAGACAGTCGCTACCCAAGCCACGGTGCCCACACACCATGCTAGACAGCAACAGGGTTTACTGAAGAGTTCTCACGTTTTTCTCATGTTTTGTCTATTGTTATAATTTCTTTTTCAAGAATTTGAGAAGCTCTCTCAATATTGAGAGAGAAGTTTTCTCAATAGAGAGTTCTCTCAGTAGTTGCGTCATGCAGTGATGAAGGGAGAGCATCAGAGGAGGAGTTTAGTCTTGAATAATCCAACCTTTCTTTTCTGTGATCTAGACTCAAAATACTCAATTTCCATCAACTTCACAGTCACCATATATACACACAGAACAGGAAATTAAAGCTAATACACCTATAGGTTGATAAATTCTGTCCCTTTCTCACCTTTTCTCCCTTCAGCCCCCTCTCTCTCAGCTTCCTTACCACTTTGAAGGTCGCTTTTATTTCTCATTTCTCTCTGCTTCTTGATTAAAAAAAAATTGGCCAAGGTCACATTAAAATATTATTTTATTACTTGATACTTTGTAATTTACTTGATATTTAATAAAGAGATACTTGGTTCTCTTTTTGTTAATGAACTTCCAGAAGCCAAGCCTAATAAATGCTATCATACATTTACTTAGAGGACCCTAAATATGTGCGCGCGCGTGTTTGTGTATGTGTGTGTGTGTGTGTGTATTTTTTTTTTTTCTTTTTGAGACAGGGTGTCACTTTGTAATTCAGGCTGGCCCTGAGCTCACTATAGAGCCCAGGCAAGCCTCAAACTCAGCAATCCTCCTGACTCTGCCTCCCAAGTGCTGGGATTACAGGCGTGAGCCACCACAACCGGCACTGTGGTATGTGGTATTGATTGCTGGTGGGCGTGAGTCTCCATGCCCAGCATTGTATGTGGTTACCGGGGATCGGACTCAGGACCTTGCGCTTGCGAGCCAGGCGCCGGAACCACTGAGCTAAATCTCCGGCCTGACCCTAAAAATACTTTATAAAGAAAGTGCCTTGCACCTTTTTGAGATTAAATAAATGAAAAAAACAATTTGGAAAGGGAAGATTTTCTCTTCTTTAATTACCAAACTTAGTTCTAGAAACAGCATCCATGTGCTGAGGAAAAGCTGATCTGTGTTCAGACACAGAAAGGCCACCGTCAACCCACGCATATGGACAGGCATAGACACAGGAAGTACCAAGGCCACCTGGACTTCAGGTCCCCCTGCAGCCCACGGAAGGGGTTTGTTCCTGGTCCCTGATGTTACACATCCACAAAACAGAAAGCGAATGAGAACTAGGGGTCTTAATGCTTCCTTCTGTGAACTTTTTCTATGTGGAAGCCACAAAGGAAAAAAGGACTAAAGTTTTACTGCCAATAATTGAAAGCTCTGTCATCTCCACGTCCTCTGCACAGGATCTGTGGCACTGAACATGGCTCTTTCTGTGGTTGGGATCTTAAATGCCCCTGAGTATAAAGGATGGGCCACTGGCTTGCTGTGCTGCGAGGTGCAGGAACTTGGAAGGGAAGCGCCCGGAGAGATGTCCCGGGTCCTCCCAGGCCCCCTGTCCCCCTCGTCTCCCAGGGGCTGACCCAGCCTCCCTGTCCACCACGTCTTCCTTACCCTTCTCCCTGTACCACACACACCCAGCCCCAAGAACCTACATCTGCTGTGAATGGATCCATGTCCTGGGCCTCTTACAAGGAGGAGGGGAGAGAAAGAAAAAGAGCAAAAGAGGAAGGGGAGTAAGAAGAGGAAGAGAGAAAGGGGGAAGAAGAGGCCGCACTTGACAGAATGAAATGAGGAATTACACTTAAGATCCTGTTTTGCTGCCCACGACATGGCTGTTGAGAGATGGAAGCACCTTTCTTTGTCACTATCGAGAAGGGAACCTGCAGCCCCACGAGAGCTTGATCAAACCCCACCCCCGTAAGACGTCACGGCTGATGCTCCCAAGCTCAAGGAGCCCCTCAGAGACAAGGAGCAAGAGTGCTTCGCAAAGCAAGCATTTGGAGTCCCCCGTATGGATTTGTGCACCCAAAGCACAAAGAACAGACTTCACTTGGAAGTCTGCTCCGGAAGCTGAGTCACACATGTGAACACACAATTCGTATTTTTTGCAAAAAGATCTCTACTGTAGGCTCAAGAAGGATCTATCCGGGCCAAATGAGGTTTGTGCATTTAAGTTAAGGGTCTCCTGCAGCCTGCAAGGCAGTGTGGCATCCGTGCAATGCGTGCAAGTGCCTACAGATCTGCCACGGCCCCAACCTGCTCATCCAGTCTTGGGACTGCTCCTCACAGCCAGCCTGGCTTGTCCCCTGAACACACCCAGGTGCATCTACCTCTGCCTCCACCCACTGGGCCTCCAACTTCTCTCCTCTCTTTTTCTTTTTTTGGCTGCAATGTTAATGCACTTTACTTTTTAGAGCAGTTTTGAGCACACAGCAGAACTGTGCTGAAAGTACCGAAGTCTTAAGTCCCCTGTCTTTCCCCAGACACGGTGTTCTCCACCATCAATGCCCCAGAATGGTCCACCCGTTACAACGTTACATTAATACGTCAGTGTCAAAACCCAGAACTGAGCTGGGTGTGGTGGTGCATCCTGGTAATCCCAGCTACTAGGGCCAGGCGCGTGCTGAGGAAGGAGCATCACAAGGCTGAGGTCAGTCTGGGCAAATACCTGAGACTCTATCTCAAAATTTAAAAGAAAAGAGAGACGGGGAGCATGGGAGCAGCTCAGTGTTCCCTGGGTTCAATCTCCATTACAAAAAATGAAGTCCAGGGCCAGAGATTTAGCTCAGTGGTTCTGGCGCCTGCCTCGCAAGCGCAAGGTCCTGAGTTCGATCCTGGTAACCACAGAGAATGCTGGGCGTGGTGACTCAAGCCCACCAGCCATCAATACCACATACCACAGTGCCGGGCGTGGTGGCTCATGCCTGTAATCCCAGTACTCGGGAGGCAGACAGGAGGACTGCTGACTTCGCAGCGGCTTGCCTGGGCTACATAGTGAGCTCAGGGCCAGCCTGAACTACAAAGCGAGACCCTGTCTCAAAAAAAAAAAAAACGAAGTCCACAGTTAACTTCGGGGTTCATGCTGCCACAGACAGACAGAATATATATTTGGGCAAATGTATCATGACATACAAGTACCATTATAGTTCCAGGTCTTTTCACTACCCTGAAGTCCCCCGTGCTCTAACTATTCATACTCCCCTTGCTCCTGTCCCTGGAAAACACAGACTACTGTCTCCAGCCTTTTTTCAAAATATCACATAGTTGAAATCACACACGCTGTAGTTTTTTCAGATTGGCTTCCCTCCTTTAGTGACATCATTTTTTTATTCCTCCATGAATTTTAGTTTGAGAGTCTGTTGCCTTTTAACAAAACTGAGTAATTTTCCATTATCTGGATCTACCCAAGTTTATCCACTGACCACCTAAACAACATCTGGGTGGCTTCCAAGTTGGGCAATAACCAGTAAAGCAGCTGGAAATGTCACACGCAGCGTTTTATATGGACATAAACATTCTGGTAAACACCAAGGAGTGCACTGGATCAGAAGATAAGAGTATCTTCTTATTACCAAGAGTTTGCAAGGAACTACTGAACAGTTTTGCAAAGTGACTGCACCGCTGTGCACTGCCACAGCTACAAACAGGTGTTCCTGCACCACCGCCTTTAGCATCTGACAGAATCAATCACTCCCTACTTCAAGTTCCAGCTCCTCTGCTCTCTTGCCAGCAAAACTCTCCTTCCTTGAGTGCACGCACACCTCACGGACACTCATAAAAACCCACGGCATAAAACCTCACAACAAAGGCCACACACTGAGGGCCCACACACAAGATCGCAGCACCAAGGATATCTGCTGTGGCAAACATTATGACTTGTACACAGAAGATCAAAAGAACCAAAGAGATTTCCCATAAAATCCAGATTCTCCAAATTCCAAAAGCCTGCAGATGCGGCCCACATTTCCCTTCAGGATTTCAACATTTCCTTTCCTACCTTTTTCTGTTCAAAAGGAATGAAAGTCATTGTACCCAGCGATCTATTCACAACAGCCAAAACACAGGTGCAACCCAAGTGTCCACCAAGTGAACACACAAAGTTCAGCGCAGAGGCACAATGGAATAGTCTTCACCTTCAAAGGAAGGAAATTCTGGGCCGCAGATTTAGCTCAGTGGTTCTGGCACCTGCCTCGCAAGCACAAGGTCCTGAGTTCGATCCCCGATAACCACATACAATGCTGGGCGTGGTGACTCACACCCACCAGCAATCAATACCACATACCAAAGCACCAGGCATGGTGGCTCACACCTGTAATCCCAGCACTTGGGAGGCAGAGACAGGAGGACGGCTGAGTTCCAAGCATGTCTGGGCTAGTAGTGAGCTCAGGGCCAGCCTGAACTACAAAGCAAGACCCCCACCTGAAAAAAAAAAAAAAGGGAAGGAAATTCTGACATGTGTACAACACAGACAAAGCCTGAGGACCCTATGCTAAGTGAAAGGAGACGAAAGGACAAACGTGGGGCGTGGGGTGGGTGTGACTCAGCAACGCAGCCCCTGCCTCTCATGCTCAAGGTCCTGCATTCAATCCCCAGCACTGAAAAAGAGGACGGATTATTCCACTTATCTGAGGCACTTAGAGGCAACAACATCAAAGAGCAAGAGTGAAACAGCAGTTGCCAAGAGCTGAGGAAGAGGAAATGGGGAGTTTCAGATCTGCAAGATAAAGAGCTGTAGAGATAAATGGTGGCGATGGTCACACAACAGCGTGAATAACATTTATCCCATTAATGCCACTGGACTTGTGAATGGTCAAATGGTGAATTTTACACTGTGCATGTTTACCATGGTATTTTTAATTAAAAAAAAAAAAGAAAAGAAAAAGAGAAGGAAGAAGGAGCAGTGAAATCTCCTCTAGATTTCTGGACACATGAAGGGCTGGAGACCTTACATCTGAAAACACTTGCTTCCCCAGAAGACCCAAGGTCACCTAGGCACAGGTGTCTTGGTCCTCTTCACTCTCCGTGCCCAGCGCAGATCCCAGGGCACGGCAGAGTCAAGCAGCATTTGCAGCCCTCAGACATGAGCCACAAGCAGCCAACCCCGGGGCTGTGTGGAGGCTTCTTCCGCGCACGGCTTCCTCTTCCTCACTCTTGGCAGCGTCCTGGGGCAGCTTTTGTCTTCAAAAGCAGCAGGAAGTGAAGTGTAAAATGACTCAGGGTACAAGTCGTTCCCTCAGCTGAAAGGCCTTGTGCCCTCGGAGCCGCTGCTCACCTGAGTCCACAGCCACCACACAGCTCGAGGGGTCCACGCCCCGCAGAGTGTTCTGGGACACCCCAAAGCACAGAACACTCAGCACATCTTCCTGGGAGTTTCAGCAAATGTGATGTTAAAAAAAAGAAGAAATTACTATTGAAAAAATTGCCAAAGAAACATCATCTCTATGAACACTTCTGTATTTCTCAGGGACTCCTTCACAGGCACGCCTTCTAGGACCCGGACCCCCAGGGTACATGTCTTCAACTTCTGCTCTGGGGCACCAGGTGGGTACAGCTTCCTGAGAACGGTCAGTAGGGCCCGCTCCCAGCCTCGTCACAGACTGCCCTGGCAGCAGCCCGAGGAAGACAGTCCTGTGAGGCCACTAGACCAGCCGATGTCCCCCACATCTCACACCTCTCCTCCCTTTCTTCCCCACTTCAGCGAATACTCAGCCCCTCAAGTAACTCCCAGCACACACGCTCTGACCCCCATCCCCCCCCAATCCTCCCATGAAACACCCTGAACTCCCTCATGGTCAGCAAACTTCCCGGGGTCCTGTTCCTTGCTTGGCAGAGGCCTGGCTGACTCCAGGGACGCGGCTGTCCTTGCGCACTGCCGTGCAGGCTCACAGGTGCCCTCTAGCCTCCCAGTTCCACCCTGAGTCTCCAAAAACTATTCGCTGCCATTCTGGGCAAAGGGAACTCTGCACACCGCCCATCGCCATTTGAGCCGCTGGACCAAGGTCCCTTCCTCCAAAGCGCTCGGCCTCACAAGCACCAGGACAAAGGACACCCCAAGCCCCGGCTGCTCACTCTCTTGTACTCACTGCTCTTGGAACTTTCCTTCCTCTCCGCCCCCAGCTAGCTGGGAACAGGTGCCTGGAGGACGGCGGCTCTCAAAGCTCCTCTATCCCTGCCAAGGGCTGGGATCTGTCCCGCCATTCCCTTCATGCTGTGTCTCTCTGGTCCTTGGAGGCCACTGGGTTGACTGCTTTCTCCAGTCAAGCTCCTGCCTTCAAACAGCACCCAGTCTCAACCACAGAGCCCACCGGCCATTCCCCGGGGCCCCAGACTCCTGCAGTCAAGGGAGTCCATGGTATCTCCTCATCAATGTCTGACAGGTAACCCCTCTTTTACTTCCACTGTGGAGCTCTTAATTTCCCACCAAACTTGGCCTTCTCTTTGGCCAGTCACGCTGGAACCTGGTGGTCACCCTACTACCTCCCTTTCCTCACCTACATCAGGCCCAACCTCCTTCCTCCACTTCTCCGCATCTGCACAGCCCACAGCAGCCCTGGCCGCCATGGATTCTCCAGGGTGTATGTCGCCCGTCTATGTTCACTCTTGGCTCTACTTTTCCACAGAAAAGAGGTTCGCTGCTCACAGGCCTGAAGGAACCCTCTCAGCTGAGGTGAAAACACTCAGCAGCCTTCTTATCTCATCTGGAAGACGCAGGACACGAAAATCAGCTGAGATCAGGAAATCAGTTAACAGGGGGCCCAGCCCACGCTATCCCCTTACTACGGAGAGCAGAAAGCACTCTAGCTATGGAAAAGCGTTAATTTTAGTTGTCTCTGAAGAGTCACCCAGGCCTGTCCCCACCAATCCCGGGGACTTTCAGGGGAAGGAGGATCCTGGGTGAAAAGCCTGGGGGTGGGAACTGGGCCGAGGTCCACAGAGAGCTCTCACAGCAAGACCCCACCTTGCTCATTAGATCCCGTCCCCTACGGCAGGGCACCTGCTGTCAGGCTGGACAGAGGCGCCTTGCTCTGGAGAGCTGCCCGGTGCACTCTGGGTGGGCAACAGCATCCATGACCTCGACCTCAAGAGACCGAAAGCATCTCCCACCCCAAGCTGTGAAAACCAGAAATATCTCCAGACGCTGCGGGTGGCAAAGTCACACTCCCTCAGCCACCAAAACAAAGCTATAAAACCGTTTCTATATTCACTATTTAAATGTCCCGTAGTAGTTCGCAGTGAGGTAGAAGGGACTAAGTTAACAAAGAATAACATGAGGCAGGTGCGATCATGGGTGATGCAAAGAATCTACCTCTTGGCTCCCTACGAATCTGGGGGCTAAGGGACCTATGGTCCAGCTCACTGGAGACTCAGCTTCTCCACAGCAATGATTCTCCAAGTATGTTTCCCAGACCAGCAGCAGCAGCACTTCTTAATCTTAGCTATACCGATGATTCATGGTTTCTTACATGAGAAACCCAAAGTAACATGCAAAATAAAAGATAATAGGAAACAAGAAGATAGATCTTTTGCAAAAGGGAAGGGAATGAAGAGATGAAGGGAGGAGAAGGGAAGAGGCAGGCATGGTAGGAAAAAGAATGAAACGGGGGTTAAACTGTGTCATGTACAACCTCCTCTGATGAATATAATCGTGTGCTGTAAGCATGTGCTAATAAAAATTAAAATTTAAAAAAAGAAATGCAAATGTCCTTGGGCTAAACAAAGTAGTTCAGTGATAAAGCATTTGCCTATGTGTGAGACCCAGGTTGGATTCTATACATACAGATGTCTCTCACACACACACACACAAACACACTCTCTCCTCTCTCTCTCTCTCTCTCTCTCTCTCTCTCTCTCTCT
>PVIC010035503.1:0-19018 GCA_004025085.1 Thryonomys swinderianus | reverse complement strand
CTATGGTATCTCCCAGCAGTTTCAAAATTTTGTGATTGATCCTTTGTAATTTGATTTTAGTATAGGCTGAGATCTGGGATAAAGTTGCAATCTTCTGTAAATGGAAAACCATTTTTTTTTTCCTAACATCATTTGTTAAAGAGTCTCTCTTTTCTCTAATGTATGTTTTTGGTCCTCTTGTTAAAAGTAAGACAGCAGTAGGTTACTTCAGGTTGTTTTTTTGCATTTTCTGTCCTATTCCAGTGGTTTACATATCCGGTTTTTTGCCAGCATTATGTGATTTTTGCTAACACAGCTCTACTGTGTAACTAGAAATCTATATTTTGATACCTCCAATACCACTCTTTACTCTTAACATTGTTTGGGTATTTCTGGGTCTTTTGTCATTCCACATGCATTTTAGGATTATTTTTTGAGAACTGAAGAATACTGTTGATACTCTGTCACTTTAAAGCTAGGCAACACTTTTGGTAATATAACCATTTTAATTGATGATCTAAGAACACAGATGTCTTTCTGTATTCTAATGTCCTCCTCAATTTCTTTCTTCAGAGTTCTGCAGTTTTGTTTATAGACATCTTTTATTTTCTGGTTGGACTGATTACTAGGTGTCTAATTGTTTTCAGTTACTGAGAAAAGAGTTTACTGTTTCTGTATGAGAAGAATATTGATGTTTGTTGCTTTGTATTTTGCCCTTTTCAGTCTGTCAGATCCAGGTAGACTCTTGGAGATAAGGACGGTGACAAGATCAGAGGCAGAGATGAAGAAGGTGAGGGGATTTAAATTCAACAAGACCAATCATATCCAAGTACCAATTCTCCAGAATGAAGCGACTACTCTGTGCTAAAAACATGGACTAATAAAAATATTACTAATCAAATATAATATTTCTTGACTCTTCTGTTTTCCTATTACAACTAACATTAATAATGGAAACAACAAGGAAGCAGTGATGTTTATACATCAAAAAATGAAATTCCAAAAACACAACGAAAAAGATTTGGGGTGTTATAAGCAAAGAATATTGAGAATACTCAGGGCTATAGAGAGGGTTTTTCCTTTTCTATCCTCTCCTTTGTTTACTTATAAACTGGCTGAATGTGTCTATAACTTATGGAAATCTGCTTTTACTGTCTTCTTGACATATAAGAGGAAAATTTTTACAAGCATAGACCTTCATGCATGATGTTGATACATATATCCCTGAATTTAGTTTACACTAAATTTCATTTCTAAAAACTTCATAGGCAACAAATCCATAGGCACTTGCAAGTAATTGCAGAACAGTGTGATAACCATACAGAGCTTCACTAACAAATGCCAAAGTGATAGAAGAATTAATCTTGATCAAAGAAAGCCCATTACTGGTATATATGACTGTAAACACTAGATAATATACTATTATGTTCTGAACCCAACGTATGAAATACAAAGATATACATGCCTTCCAGCAAAGATGGGAAGTAATTTAGAATAACCATCATTCTCTTTTCTACTTTGTGTGATTTTTTCTAAATTAACTTTTATTAGTTTCTTTTTTCAATTTTAAATTTATGCTTCTCCTCCAATATCTCCCTTGCTCCTCCTTACAATGATATAATGAGTTTAGGGAAGATTTTTGGTGAAATGTTTGGTGGAATATGTGTCTCCAAATCTATTAATAGGGCAATCTGATAGAGTCACAGGCTTTCTTGATGTAATACACTGGGGGAAAGGAAAAACCATCAAAGCATATGCTGGAAGATTACAGGAAATTCAAAAACAAAAGTATCTTTCTGCCAAAAAGGAAACTGATTGGCTTTGTGCAAGTAAGAATTAAATTTATGTTTTATGTTATTAAAGAGAAGCATAGTAATGATGGCAAATACCTCATGGTGAAGAAAATGCTGATTTCAATTGTCTAATGATAGACTCCCGGGTAGTAATAGAGATTGAACGCCAGGGCCTTTATTCAAAGGTACATTGTTAGTCCTATTAATATAGGTATTTAAATTTTGAGACAGAGTCTAAGTCACAAAGTTACCTGGGCTGAGCTCTAATTTGCCACTCAGACTGCAAGAATGCTAGACTCACAGGTTTCCCCATTATTTCATTAAGCTGTATTTAAATTGAAGAGGAAGATACCTGAGATTGCTACTTTTTAAAAGAAATATTGCAGAGATTTAATGTTACCACTACTGATCATTTAAATTCATCTTTTCATCACAACTGGACCTAAATACAGTTCAGTTGACCAGAGTTCACTATGATAGACTGGATACTATGAAGGTTCATGTTCTCATGTCCCAAGCCTGAAAGTCTATGTCAAGACTCTACTTTCTTTTCTTTCTATCATAACTTCACACTCCTCATTTCTGCCAAATAAGGCTTATTCTATTTCTGGGCCACTGAGATCCATTTCTTACTAGACTTTCAGTAATGATGTTACCTGGGTGTTATTTTCATCACGGTGGAATGATACCACATAGTAGATAAAGCCATTCGTGGGGAGTAAGGGCTTGGAACATTTCCTTTTCAATGGAAAAGACTGGTCTCCAGCTCTGAATTAGACAAATAAGTGATGGTCATAAGTGGGAGTAGTGGTAATATTACCTCCAGAGTGTAAAAAGATATTTCATGGCTGGTGAAAGCTACAGCTGCTACATCATTAATAAGTGACTTTTATATAAGGATTAACTTTTGTGGTTCTGTTTTTTCATCATTATAATGAAGATAACAATAATATCAAAGCATAACACTATTGTCATAAGTAGATACTTCTTATAAATACCAAAGTCTTGCACTAAAATACATTCTATTTAAATTTTTTAATCTATTGCTCATACTAAACAATCTCAAGGCTTTGTAACTTAGTGTATTTATCACTTCTAAAAGTTCTGAGGAATCAATTTGCTCACCTGGGAGTGTTTATTTGGGGTCTCTCTTGAAAGTGCAGAAGAATGGGAGATCTGGAAAGAACCACCAGAATGCCTGCCTGAGGTGTGTTTTGTATTTGTTTTGTTTTTTCATTTATTGATTTTATTGGTACACTGTAGGTGGAATTTATCATTACCTTCATCACTGAGAACCTATATCTTATACATGATATATCTTCATTCTTATTTTTCCCCAAAAGGTTTCCCTCCTAGCAGGACAGATTGTTTATGATGCAAATCAGCTCAGAGGTTAGCTTATGCTGGCCACTAGAGTTTCTATACCTGGACTCTGAGGGACTTGGACCTCTTATTTCTGCTAGATTCAGGAACACCAGAAACATAAACCATACAGAAGGTACACATTTTTTTAAAAAAAGGTTTGGCCTCAAAGTTCCCAAGACACAATATATGCTGCAGTATTAATTAGCACTCCCATCCTTAAGACACAATATCTGACATCTACAATTTAAAAAACAATTAATGTAAGAGAAGAAAGATTTAATTTTTTTCATGGTTTCAAGAGCTTGAATTCTTAGCTGACAGACTCCAAGGCAAAAACATCATGGCAGCAGGAAACAGCAGAACAATGCTTTTACTTTATGGTGACTCAGGGGAACATAGAAGCATGCCATATATGGTACCAACATAGCAATTTCATGCTCCACTTAGCCACACCCAGGGGATGTGTTTACTAGTTTGTGAGGTGCTTCTGGATCCAATGAAGTTGACATAAAGAGTTAACAATTGCAACTGCATTTTATTGGGCAAGCAAGTTATTAAAGCGAATCCAAGTGCAGATGGAGTATAATTAGATTCTATATATTGATGGGAGAAACAAAGATAGATTGAACAAATGTGGTATTAATACTTGCTATGTTTTGATCTGTAGGAATTAATGACAAAATCTGTCATTATTTACAGTAATTCCACAAAAAGTTATTAACCTATGAACTGCAATTTTTTTCATCCTTAAAAGGAGATAATCTTTGAGATCCTATACATAAAATGCTTGAGACACTTGCTGAAATACACAGTAAGATGAAAATGCTCTCTAAATGGTATTGGTTATTTTGAAGAAGATTATTATTTGAATAGGTTTTTAACTTTAGTAGTAATCCACAATCATATATAACTGAGAAGGCATAATTTTGTTAGTATTTTTTAAGATTTTTTCTTTCTTCCATATTTATCATTGACACCCATTTTGTTTGTTTGTTTGTTTTGAGACAGGGTCTCACTTTGTAGTTCAGACTGGCCCTGAGCTCACTGTGTAGCTCAGGCAAGCCTCGAACTCAGCAATCCTCCTGTCTCTGCCTCCCAAGTGTTAGGATTATAGGCGTGAGCCACCACACCTGGCTTTTGACACCTGTTTTAACACATTCATCTCAACTTGATGAATGGAATAAATCATATATATATAGATATAGATATATATAATATCTCTCAGGTATTAGATATAAAGCCCAATAGATATAATAACTGCTAGATTCCAGGAACACCAGAAATGTGAACTATACAGAAGGTACACATTTTTTTTTTTTTTTTGAGACAGGGTCTCGCTTTGTAGTTCAGGCTGGCTCTGAGCTCACTATGGAGCCCAGGCAAACCTGGAACTCAGCAATCCTCCTGTCTCTGCCTCCCGAGTGCTGGGATGACAGGCGTGAGCCACCACTCCTGGCACTGTGGTATGTGGTATTGCTTGCTGGCAGGCGTGAGTCTCCATGCCCAGCATTATATGTGGTTACTGGGGATCGAACTCAGGACCTTGCACTTGCGAGGCAGGCGCCAGAACCACTGAGTTAATCCTCTGGCCCGGTACACATTTTTTTTAAAAAAAGGGTTTGGCCTCAAAGTTCCCAAGACACAATATATGCTGCAAAATTAATTAGCACTCCCATCCTCAAGACATAATATCTGACACCTACAATTTAAAAAACAATTAATTTAAAAGAAGATTTAATTTTGTTCAACTTTGTTTAATTTTAATTTTGATGTGTTTATTTATTTATTTATCCATAATATAACTGGATTTTTTTGTACCAGGGATCAAACTCAAACCTTGCACTTGCAAGGCAGACAACAGAACCACTGAACTAAATTTCTAGCCCTATTCATAGCATACTTTCTAAAACATTGAAAGTAGTATTTCATAAAACTGGAGAAAAACTCATTTTATATGTAGTAATATAAGATGTTTCCAGCATAATGCAATAATTCCAAAAAGAGGAAACTTGCATTCCTCATGTGATGCAAATAATTTTATAGTAATTCAGATTAGTTATTACAAGGAATATTTTTAAGAATCAAGATTTTCTAGGGCCAGAGATTTAGCTCAGTGGTTCAGCCACCTACCTAGCAAGCGCAAGGTCCCTGGTTTGATCCCAGGTAACCACATACAACAATACCAGGTGTGGTGGCTCATGCCCATCAGCAATCAGTACTATATACCACAAATGTCCAGTTTGGTGGCTCGAACCTGTAACCCCAGCCCTTGGGAGGCAAAGGCAGGAGGATTGTGGAGATCGAAGCTTGCCTGTGCTGTACAGTGAGCTCAGGTCCAGCCTCAACTACAAAGCGAGACCCTGTCTCAAAAAACAAAACAACAACAAAAAAAAACAGGGGGCCGGAGGGTTAGCTCAGTGATTCCGGCGCCTCCCTCGCAAGAGCAAGGTCCTGAGTTCGATCCCCGGTTATCACATATAATGCTGGGCGTGGAGACACGCCCACCAACAATCAATGCCACATACCACAATGCCGGACTTGGTGGCTCACGCCTGTAATCCCAGCACGTGGGAGGCAGAGACAGGAGGATTGCTGAGTTCGCGGCGGCCTGCCTGGGCACCATAGTGAGCTCAGGGCCAGCCTGAACTACAAAGCGAGACCCTGTCTCAAAAAGCAAAAAAAAAAAAAAAAATTTTTATCTTTAAATTGTACAACGCATTAATGTGGTAATCCAGGAATTACCACAGCCAGCAGTTTTGAATTCTAAGGAAATGAGTAAGTACTTTGTTTCTCTTTCTCTTAAGGTTTTGTCTCTCAAGATAAAAAATTTTACTTTTACCTTTCTTCTTAGTTTCCTGTACAATGCAAAGTCTTGCAGAAATCCACTGCGACCACAGGGAAGGGGGGAAAGGCTTGGCTCAGCTAACATTCTCACAGAATCTCTCTGAGACACCGTGCAGAGGGCATCATCAATAAATAGAAGAGAAAGGCAGCCCTATTACTTCTGGCCAGTCTGTGCAAAGGCAACCTTTAACCAGCCTTGCAAGCTTTTAGTTTGATTAATACTTTAATTTTGCAGTGAAGAAATTAGAAATGGAAAATATCTATTAGGTCATCTGGCTTGCCACTTTCACATTACAATATGCATTATGACATATAATTACAGTGTGTGAGAGGAAAGGTAGAAAGTTTGACCTCTGATATCCACCATGGCATGTCCCGCTTTTCTTGGTTCAGTAAAGCTATTGCTAATAAAGTATTTTAGATTTCTTACTCCTCTTTTTCCTAGACTCTGCTAGTTCTCTATAATTCCTGGGAAAAGGAACGGGTCTCAAAGAAGAATTAACAAGAGCCTCACTAGCACCTCCCTGTAATGTAGGGCTAGCCACCTAGGAACTGTAACAATGATACTCTTTTTTGATCCTGAATTTCTTCCCGATGGTTCTCTCATTATGATGCTCACTTCCCCCAACCCAGACTTCTGATCCTAGGCCAGGTTTATAATTCACACCAGGGCTACTCCAATACCACCTAAAAATGTTTCCCTTTTCATTACCAATGTTGAAACACCTAAAAATGTTTCCCTTTTTTATTAACACTGGTCTGATTGACTGTACTCTTTACATCAAGATTAGGGACAAGTGAATGCTGGATATGGTGGCTCAAACATTTACTCCCAGCACTCAGGAGGCAGAGACAGGAGGATTGCTGAGTTCAAGGCTTGCCTGGGCTACATAGCGAGCTCAGGGCCAGCCTGAACTACAAAGAGAGAACCTGTCTCAAAAAAAAAAAAAAAATTAGGGACAAGTGCATAAGATAAAAACATAGAAATAATCTGAAACAGAATAGAGGTCATTTCTGACTTATCATCATCTCTTGTACACATAAAACTTCTAAAAGTTGCTTTCTGGTAGATGACTGAAGTTCCTTTTTGTAGATGACTCTGTTACGTTCTGATGTCAAATGAAATGTTACTTCCTTAGAGCTTGGTCTATCTTGAGAGTGTACATTTTTATTACAGCATCGCCTTGTCTTAGTCCCCACAGTGTCACAGCAGTGTTGAGCCATCATGTTCTTGCACTATATTGTAAGTCATCTGCAGATGACTTAAATGAGGATTTATATGAAAGAATATACATAGTTTTATGAAAACACTAAGCCGTATGTAAGAGACAAAAGCATTTATGAATTCTGATATCTGTATGGGCCCTCTGAAACCAGTACCCTACTAATACTGAAGCATTTCCTCAACAATCTGGGTGCTCTGGATAAGAAAAATTTATTGTCTCTGAATACAGTATCATTGAGGGAAATATAAGAGGACATGTTTGTACATGTGCTGTACAGATACAAGTTTTATTCGATCTGAAGTTATTTGACAGGCACAGAAGGCTGGCTATACTTTATTACAGCAACCCTAAGAGACTGATACATCCGGAAGAAATCCCTTGGAATGTGTTCCCAGGCAAAAGTATCACTTCACTCTCAATTTCATCCTATTAATCTTCATCATACCGCTTTCATCACTTCAAAAATTCTTGCAGCTTAGTATTTGTAGCCTTCCGCATATAGACAGTTATATATAATAGGTTTTTTCTCCTTGCACATATCTAATTGCTGTTATATCTCATCGTAGATCAGTCTTTCAAGTCTTTAAAGCATTTCTAGTGCCAATCTTTCATTGCTTTTGTGTTGCAGGGAAACAGTAATTAATTGTTTCCAACAGCAAAATCTCACCAAATCCTATTCTCTGATATATTTAGACAGGTATGACAGTCTCTGCTATACATCATTAAGACATACCTGAAAAAGACACACATTTTTTTCTTTCACGTTTTAAAATTCTCACAAGTTTGAAGTGTCATTTGAAATGTCCTAGCCATATCCCTTAGAGCCTAGAATGTTGCTCATAGACAGCGTATTTAGAATACAGTTACTTTATGGAGACACAAAATTTCTACCAATAGATCACATGTTGATGTGTTATTTTTAATCCTCCAAGCTACTTGAAAAAGTAGTTCAGGATCTTTTTACATGCTTCCTGCACAATCCTTCACTGAACTTTATTTTGCAACCATTTGGTGTCACTTAGAAATTTCCATAAAATGATGGTTTATTGCTCTTTCACAGAGTCGGTATTTTAGACTGATTTATCCTAGACGTTAAGCTAGCATCTGCCTCAAAGACAGTTCTCTTCCCCTTTTGAAATGTGGTGTCGCTGCCAGTCATCTCAGACTAGCCAGTCTGCAACAAATGACTCAGTGTGCTGGGTGTACTGGGGCTGGGCACCCCGTATGAACACAGCCACGAGGGTCTTTTATGCTTCACTGTTTGATAAGGAAAGAAAATAACAAATATGTAAATGTGACTATATGAAATTTCATGCCAGAAACATTTAAAAAGAACACAAAATGGAATACCCCACCCAAGACTTGCTTGACCAAACAAGATTTACTAGAGTAAATAATTCTTAAACTAAATGCTTGCAGTATGTATATGTTAATCAAATAATAGAATTCTCAATCTTGTAACTTGTTCAATCCTTATTTTTGTTTACAGGTGAGTAAACATAGAGATATGATAGAAATTTTTGTAGACAATGACAGAACTAAGACATTCAGAAGAGGTATGACTTGAGAACGTAACCAGGAAGCCACACTCTGCTGCTTCCTGTTACCTGGAATGCGAAATTTCTCTTCATGTTTACTGGAAGTTCCTCTCAAAAGCCGTAATTAGCAGAACTGCCTTTCAGCATGAAGCTCTTCACATCAGATAGTCCAGGCCCCCACCAGCAAAACACATGGCTCTTTTATAGTAGTATCACACTAACAGATCATAATTATGTACATTTGAAATACAACGTGGTATGATACATTTACAGTATACAGTATGGTATGATTTAATCAAGCTAATACAATATATCTCACTTAATCACTTTTATGATGACATTTAACATTTACTGATATATTAAAATAATACGGTATTGACCATCATCATCCTTCCATATTATAACTTACCACAAAATTTATTTATCAAAACTAAAACTATTTTTCAAATCTGGAACACTCTCCTTTTTTACAGATAATCCCCTATTCTCTCCTTCACCACTCCTTAAATTCCGTTAACTAGCATTCTACTCTCTACTTCTGTGAGTTCAATCTTTTTACATCCCAGGTATTAGCGTAGTATTTGTCTCTCTACATGGCTTATGACACTTGGACTAAGTCCTCCACATTCACCTATCCTGTGTGTGTATATATTACATAAGTGTATATGACACATGCATGATAGCAAATTTACTCCGCAAGGATAACCCAGCTTGCCCTTGTGCCATAATCTAGAACACTACTAAATACATTATAAACCTTTGATATCTGTGAGTTAGGTAAATGTTCATTAATTCAATCACTGTGGAATTCTCTAATCTTATAGCCCTTTTATGATATCAGAGTCTATTCACTAGGGTTATTCCTCTAATTAAAGTGACTCCACATGCTTCTACTTTAAGAAAGGGAGAGGCAGAGTGAAGACAGGAAGACGAGAAAGGAAGGAGAGGGAGGTAGGAAAGAGAACTCATTTTCAAAAAGTATCAAAAGACATTCATACTTTTATCACCCAAGATGCCTAGCTTAGAATGGGAAAGTAGGTTCTTTTTTGTATTAAAATCCTGAGTTGACAGTCAATCAGATGGGTGTGCCTAAATTCACATATTTTGTATGAATTTTTACCAGACTCTCTTTTCAAAAATCTGGTTAATGAGCTAGTGCTAAAAAGAAGACTTAGCCAGAGGCCTGCAGAAACAGACTTGGTAGGGTGGATCAGGGTCATGTGGTGGGTGCTGGTGGGGAGTTTTGCCTGTGCTACTGTGCCACTCCTCAGCCCTCCATCTCCCTGCCACCTGGATTACACCACAGGCCTGCAAGGACAGACTGGGCAAGTAAGGTGCAGTGGGGACACATGGCAGGTGCTGGCAGAAAGGGTCACCAGCACCAAAGAATGCCACTCAGCCTTGCAATTTTTCTGCCACCTGGACCATGGCAGAAGCCAGCAGAAACTGAGTGAGTTACCCAGCGGTTCCTGGCAAGAGTCCTGCAGGCACCATCGACCAGCACTCGGGCCACAGCTTTTTTGTGACCATAAGGCTTTAGAGTCTCTATTTCCTTGTGGACCAAACTGGACATGGCTGTTACATGGGGTAGAGCCTCGAGAGACACCACCTACTTCTCTGTGGACTGTGAATAAGTACAGGAGAGGTACTGGAACCTAGACAGAAGCCCTCTAGGAGTTTCTCTGCCTAGCCTCCATGTCGAAAAAACACTCAATGGAAGAGTGAAGGAATCCTGTTGACCACAGCCAGTGAACTGAGATTACTTAAGGGCCATTACAGATCAAAGGAGGACAACCCAGGAATTAGCCTTCTCCTATGGTTTCTGAATATTAAGAAGAGAGAGACTTGCAACAAACATTGCCCACACAGCAGGCAAGAAATATGACCAATATAAATAAAGGAATAATTTATGGAAAATGGTAAGGGACCATGAGAAATCAATCCAACAGCTCCTAGAAAACTCAAAGAAGAATAACATAAGACTGATTGGAAGCACTGAGGAAGGAGACTGCAAAAGACATTAAAAAATCTGTTTGCAGATATAATGGCAAAAAACTCAGCAGGAAAAATAAAAGAATTGGACATAGAGATAAGTAAGGCATACAGGACTTCTAATGGTCGTGATATAAAAATATCTACACATATAATATCTACACATATAATTATCAAGATTCCATATATCCAACCAAAAAAGGGAAATACTGAAAGCAGTTAAAGAAAAAAAAAAACACCCCACATACAATGGGAAGCACATCAGGATCACAGCAGATATTTCAATGCAAACACTCAATGCAAGGACAGCATAGAGTGAAAAGTTTCAAGCATTGCAGGAAAGCAACCTCCAACCTAGATTGATGTATCCTGCAAACTATCTTTCAAAATCTATGGAGAAATATGATATTTCCATAACACAGGACACCTGAAAAACTTCACAACTATAACACCTGCACTCCAAAAAACTGTAAAGAATATCTTGGAAAAGAAATGAAAGTCACAAACCCATGAGACCCAGCAGAGTAAATCCTTTGGGCAAGACAAGAAACTGAATGGAAAATGGTAAAAGCAAAAACTAACCCAAGAAAAGGAAAATACCACGACAGGTCATAATCAGTCTATATCAGTCATAACCATTAATGTTAGTGGCCTCGGTGCACCAATTAAAAGACACAGCCCAGGAGAATGGATTAAGAAATAAGATCCTGCTATTTGCTGCATAAATGAAACACACCTAATTCAGAAAGAAAGTCATAGACTGAAAGCAAAAGGATGGAAAACAATTCTCCATGTGATGGGAAACTGGAAGAAAGTAGGAGCAGCTATTCTATTTGCAGAGAAAATAGACTTCAAACTAAAACTTATTAAGAGAGACAAAGAAGGGCACTATATTGTCATACAAGGAACAATCCAAGAGAAAGAAATGACATTTATAAATATTTATGCACAAATTCTAATGCACACATCTATATAAAACAAATATTAATGATATAAAACACCAGATAAGCACTAATACAATAGTAGTAGGGGACGTCAATACCCTGCTGTCATAAATAGACAGATTAACTGGAAAAAAAATCAATAAGCAAATACTTGAGCTAAAACAAACTTTTGAACAAATGGACTTAATAGATGCCTACAAAGTATTTCACCCCACAAGGTCAAAATACACATCTTTCTCAGCTGCTCATGGGTAATTCTCCAAAATAGACCACATGCTAGTTCATAGAACATATTTAAGTGAATACATAGGAATTGAAATTATTCCCTGTATACTGTCAGACCATAGTGCCTTGAAATTGGGGTTGAATAGCAAAAGAAATTCCAAGATCCTGACAAACACATGGAAATTGAACAATACTCTGCTGAACAACCAGTGGATCACAGAAGAAACTAAAAGTTTCTTCAATTAAATGATAACCCCAATACAACATAAAGGAATTTATGTGAGACAGTGAAAACAGTCCTATGAGGGAAATTCATAGCAATGAATGCCTACATGAGGAAAACACAGGAAACTCAAAGAAATAATCTAATATTGAACTTCAAGCTACTAGAAAGGAGTAAGACAAACCCAAAGCTCATAGTAGGAGATTATAAGACCAGAAAACAATGCAATGGAGACTAAGAGAACAATACAAAAAAATCAATGAAGAGAAGTTAGTTCTTCAAAAAGATAAACAAAAGTACAGACCCTTAGCCAACTTTATCAAAAAAAAAGGAAGGAAAAACCTCAAGTCCATGCAATTAGGAATGAGAAAGGGGAAAACACCACAGACCCAGAAGTCCAGAAAGTAAGAAACACCTACTTTGAAAATTTCTACTCCAATAAGATGGAAAATGTAGAAGAAATGGATAGATTCCAAAATACATATGAACTTCCAAATTTGAACATGGAAGATATAAAAATTTTAAACACCCCAATATCAATCTGTGAAACTGAAATTGTAATTTAAAAAAAACCCTACCAACAAAGAAAAGCCCTGGTCCTGATGCCTTTACTGCTGAATTCTACAAAACTTTTAAAGAATTAATGCCACTACTTCTCAAATTTTTCAATGAAATTGAAAAGGAAGCAGTGCTCCCTAATTCATTCTGGGAAACAAGTACTACATTGATTCCAAAAAGAGAAAAGACCCGATCCAAAGAGAGAACTACAGACCAATCTACCTAATGAACATTGATGCAAAAATCCTCAGTAAGATACTGACAAACAAAATACAGAGAACCATCAAGAGGCTAATACACCCCAACCAAGTTGGATTCATCTTTGGGATGCAAGATGGTTCAACATAGATAAATCAACAAATGTAATACAGTATTTTAACAGACTCAGGACAAAAAAAAAACTATGTGGTCATCTAAACAGATGCAGCAAAAGCATTTAACAAAATCCAACACCCATTCATGATCAAAACCCTGAAGAAAATTGGAATAGAAAGATTTTATCTCAACTTAATAAAAGCTACTTATGAGAAGCCAATAGCCAGCATCATTCTACATGGTCAAAAACTGAAATCTTTCACACTAAGATCAGGAACAAGACAAGAATGTCCACTGACACCACTCTTGTTCAATATAGTGCAGAAAACATTAGCCACAGCAGTTAGACAAGAGAAAGGAATAAAATGAATAAACATAGGAAAGGAAGAAGTTAAACTGTCCTTATTCGCTGATGACATGATCCTCTATATAGAAGATCCTAAAAACTCAACCAAAGTACTGCTAGACTTAATCAGCAAATTTAGTAACATAGATGGATACAAGGTCAGTGCTCAAAAATCAATAGCCTTTTAATACACAAATAGACTCACTTAGAGAGAGATTGGGAAGTCAATTCTTTTAACAATAGCATCGAAATAAATAAAATATCTAGGAACTAATCTAACAAAGGAGGTCAAAGACCTCTACCTTATACTCTACTACAGCATCCTGGATAGGAAGAACTAATATCAAAATGGCTATATTCCCACAACTACTGTATAAATTCAATGTGATATCAATTAAAATCCCAACAACATATTTCACAGATCTAGAGAAAATAATTCAAAAATTCTGGAACCACAAGAGACCTAGAATAGCAAAAACAATTCTAAGAAACAAGGGCATGGATCCCCAATTTCAAACTATACTACAAAGCCACCATTATAAAAATGGCATGGTACTGGCAAAGTAACAGACCTGAGGATTAGTGGAATACACTGAAAGATCCAGAATCAACTTCAGATACACTGTGCTACCTCTTCTTTGACAAAGGAGTCAAATATCCTCAGTGGAGGAAAGATAGCCTCTTTAATAAATGGTGCTGGAAAAACTGGGCTTTAACCTGCCAAAGAAAAAAGCTAGATCTATTACTTTCACTGAGTACTAAACTAAAATCAAAGTGTATTAGATACTTAAATATTAAAACAGAAACACTAAACCTTCTGTAAAACAGGTAAGGTAGAACCCTTGGTGACACTGCCTTAGGAAAAGGCTTTATGAATAAAACCTCTGTACCACAAGAACTAGCAGAAGGATCAACAAATGGGATCTCATTTTATTAAAAAGCTTCTGCACAACAAGATAAACCATTTGCAGAGTTAAAAGACAACCACAATTTGGGAAAAACATTTTCAGTAGTTGTTTTCAGACACAGGGTTACCATCTACAATATATACAAAGAATGGCTGTTATCTTGAAATTAACCAGCAACAAATGTTGGTGAGGCTGTGGGGAGAAAGCAACCCTTCTACACTGTTGGTGGGAATGGAGATCAATGTGGAGATTTCTCAAAAAACTTTGATTAGAGACACCATTTGACCTGTACTCCCCTGCCAGGGGAATATATGGAAGAATGAAATGATTCACAGCACAGAGATATTTGTGCATCCATGTTCATAGCAGTTCAGTCTGTGATAGCTAAATCTTGGAAATAACCCAAATGCCCATCAACTGTAGATTGGATAAAGATGATGTGGGGGTTTTTTAATAAAATGAAATATTACTCTGCCATAAAGAAAGATAATCCTGAGTCATTTATACTCAAATAGACCTACCTTGAGGACATACTCATAAGTGCAATAAATAGGTCACAGATGTGTAAATACCTTATCTTTTCTCTGGTATGAGAAACTGAAGATATAAATAAGTTCTAGAGTGCATGATAGATACTGAGAAATAGAAAATATTCAAATGGTAAAGGGGTTAGGTGTATATAATGTGGGGAAAAATGTGATGGTAAAAGAACACACAAAGTTTATGTATATTTGGGGCAAGGGCCTGTAGGGTGGCCAGAGGAATGGGAAAAAATGAGAATTAAGAAATGTCATATACTGGTACAAATTTCAATGTCAATTATGATAATAATGTGTGTGTAAAATCTATCAATGAAATTAATTTATTAAAATATGTTGACTTGTAGAGTTAAAAAAAACAACTCTAGCTGTTATGGTAGCTTAGTATTGAGAACAAAACAGACCGGAAATTTTCTCTTCAGACTTAGGATTTTCTTAAAAATCTCATCTAAAACTCATGTCAGAATCACCTTCAGTGTTAATATTAATTTGAACAAAAAAGATCACCTCAAGATTTTTTCATGTTAAAAAAAAAAAGAAAGAAAATAATCTAGTTAAAAAACTAACGCATACAGGGCCAGAGATTTAGCTCAGTGGTTCCAGCACCTGCCTCACAAGTGCAAGGCCCTGAGTTCGATCCCAGTAACCACATACAATGCTGGGCGTGGTGACTCATGCCCACCAGCCATTAATACCACATACCACAGTGCCTGGTGTGGTGGCTAATGCCTGTATTCCCAGCAGTCCGGGGGCAGAGGCAGGAGGATTGCTGAGTTCCAGGCTTGCCTGGGCTACAAAGTGAGCTGAGGGCCAGCCTGAACTACAAAGCGAGACCCTGTCTTAAAAAAAAAGTAGCGCATACAAGTTATGAGGGGAAAAACATGAGCACTCTTTAGAAAATAACAACTGACTCTGTAAGGATCAAGTTTACAATAAAAAAGAGCAAACCACAGTCCCTCACCCTAATGTCATAAAAGGTAACGATGCTAAAAGTATCGCTTTATTCTTGCATCCAATGAGGAATGTGGATTTACCAAAGCAATCCCTCTAAGACAATATTTTGCATTTGCCTTCAGAGATTTGAGGAGAAAAAAGTTGGAATGAAGTCTCTTAAAATAAATAGCAATTTGTTTTTATGAAGCTTTTTTTCCCATATGAAAGACTGTAATTTAACATCTCTAGAGTGTCTTCACAACAATCCTGATGTAATGTTGAGAGGGAAAAAATGATTTTTTCATGTGCCACAACAAAGGCAATGCTTTTCTGATTTTACAAGGTGCTTTTATTCTGGTTAATGCTTCACGTATTGCATGAAGAGATACAGCCAAGATATACAGTGGGACAAAAGGGAGCTTCCTCTCTTCTCTTCCATGTTGTTACATGCCTTTGCTTCTCACCCTGTTTTGCCATGCTTGGCATCCGCATTCTAAATCTGGAAGATACTGCATGGCAAAAACCTAGACCACTGGGTCAGGGTTCATTCATCATTCAAAAATCTTCAAGTCCCATGCCATGCTCTAATTGTTCGATATTTTGCTGCCATCAATATAACTAACTCCTTCATTTTGTATACTTGACAAAATTT
Source organism: Thryonomys swinderianus (assembly GCA_004025085.1). Lineage (NCBI taxonomy): Eukaryota > Metazoa > Chordata > Mammalia > Rodentia > Thryonomyidae > Thryonomys > Thryonomys swinderianus. The sequence goes on along the minus strand of PVIC010035503.1, from coordinate 2,638 downwards.
TTTCTAGCTCCCGGGAAGTCTCTTGGTATTTCTAAGTCAATCTATTATTCATCTATGAAGAGTCGATTCCAGCATCATCTTCTCTTTCCTCTCACTTTCCCTTTAGTTTCCTACACCTATGGTCTCTGTAGCCAGATTTTCTAGGTAAATCACAACTGCTCTGATCTTATCACTGTCACAACACTGCACTCAAAACCTGCTGAAGTTTGGTCATGTCACAATTCTAATGCTAAAATAATATTACATTCTGAATTACCTGTTTTGTGTCTATCTCTGTGCACTGCATGACCTTAACACTTTATGCATTAAAATAATGTGGAAACCTTTTAAAAACATTCAATTTGTAATTTGACTTTGTAATTTTTAGACCGTACCACAAATCTTGAGAAAAAATATAGTCTCAGACTTGTTTTTCTGAGTGCAAGAGATTTGAAAGGCTATGTACAATGATATATTGTTTTGTTGTTGTTCTTAAGAGCCAACGTGCTAACTTCAGCCTATCACAGCTACACAATGCCATTGGAAGCTCAGATGGATAACCTTGCATCCTATAAGCACATGATTTGGGTTACACAAGTGCACTGCCTATTTTTTATACATCTATACTATTAAAAAAGAGATTTAATGTAGTCATTTTCTCAACTACTGAACTAGAAACTCTAATGAGCTACTTTTTTTTTTAACCAGGTCATGAATGATTCATCCTGCTTCCTCCTATTCTTGAAAATGATTATTTTCAGCTTTTCTTTCTTCACCCTGTTTCCCTTATATTCCAATTCCAATTACAGTACCACTACTAGTGAAAAACTACTATTACTACCCATACTCATTACTACCTGCTTTTTCATCATTAGATGCAAAATACAAGAATTAAGTCTTTGCCTCTGTTATATCATATCCTCTAGTTCTCAAAAGGAAATTACTAATGTCTTCAGGTGGTAAAATTAAGGAAAATACAATCAAATTATGCTATTTGCGAAGTTACAAATTCAATAAAGCTTCTGAAATAATTGATGTCATGATACTAAATCATTATTCCTAAAAATGCAAGATTATATTCATGCAAGTCTCTGGTAACAACATTTTCATCAAGTAATTAATGCACAACCTAGCTGTATAGCTCATCTACTTAAAGACAATTGTATAGACTATTGATTTGCTAACATTGAACTCAAGGCTGACAACTCTAACTCATGAACATAATTTAGGTATTATTCTGTTCTTAAAAGTTTAACTACAATAGGTTCTGAAAAATTCTTTTTAAATCAATAAATGTATCCTTCCTCTCACTTTGATATTCATATTTTATTTTGCTTAATGAATGCATTCAATTAATTTTCCATAATACTTACTTTTGCATTTCCAATGTGTACTTTATGTTTTCTTATAGGAATGAATTACTATCTTTAGTAATGTATTTTTAAACATTTAATGCTGTTCCCCACAGTAGTATGCTAGGTCTAAACAGATATATAATTTAGAACTATGTTGCATATTGATGTACTGGCCTTTTTAACATTTTAACAAATTTAAATGCTAATTATAAATACATGAAAAGATATCTTTGCTGCTATATGAGCCAGACATTATGGCAAACTGAATCAGATTATCATTTTACAGTTTGAGTTTATTCAGTTATCAATGACATTGAACAATTTCCATTTGATCTTTTGTCTGTGAAATATCTGTTCCCATATGGTGGCATATAGAATATTTATTTTTTAATTTTCCAGATATTTTTCATCTTTTGTTTTAAATTAGGTTATTGAAGGTATAATTATACAAAAAAGTCCTTCTACTTGCTTTCCTGGATATTAAATTGGACCAATTCACATAGCTTTTAAGCCCCACCATAACCAAGACATAGAAGAGCATCATGGTTTCAAAAATCCCACAGGCCTATTTGTAACTGTGTCATACTTTCGTTCTTCTAACCAGTCTCTGCAATAATTAGTGCAGAAAGGGAGGAGTGGTTATTGTTTGGCTCATGGTTTTGGAGGTTTCAGTGAAGAATTAACTGACCAATTTGCTTTTAGCCCTAAGATGAACTGCACGTCATGGTGGGACACTGTGGCACTTCACAACTGCACAATTCATGAAGCACATAGCAAAGAGAAAGAGACTAGATCTCCACAGTCTCCTTTGGAGTCACATCCGCAGCAGCCTAAGGAACTCATGATCATGAGGTTGCACCTATCAAACTATGCAGTTAACTTGGGACCCAAACCTTCAACATATGAGCACGGAGAGGACATTTAAGACCAAAACAATACCACTGATCAATATTTCCCTCCATTTCTAGTCCATGTAAAAATTACTCTGCTGTCAATACAGTTTTGCCTCTACAGGTTTAAGCAAATAGAATCACGTATTATAATCTCTTTGAATTTGTTTTTGAAAAAATCATCACTAATTCTTCAACTCATAATTAATTATTGATCACTGCGTAATAGTCCATACATACTACACAGAAGAGTGATCCTAATTTATACATGTCTTAGTCAAATTCCCACTCAGTATCATAGGAGATATGAACAGTTTGACAGAATCAGTTGATTCATGTCAAAAACACTAAATATTTGACATGGCTAATCCACCTCATTTCTTAGTTTGCTTTAACATGTTTTATGCTAGGAAA
>PVIC010035502.1:0-19002 GCA_004025085.1 Thryonomys swinderianus | reverse complement strand
CCTGAGTTCGATCCCCGGTTACCACATATAATGCTGGGCGTGGTGGCTCACGCCTGTAATCCCAGCACTCGGGAGGCAGAGACGGGAGGATTGCTGAGTTCGCGGCGGCTTGCCTGGGCACCATAGTGAGCTCAGGGCCAGCCTGAACTACAAAGCAAGACCCTGTCTCCAAAAAGCAAAAAAAAAAAAAAAAGAAATGTAACTTTCAGAGACTACACATCCTCATTATATGCTCATTAAACCTCCTAAGGAAATGTTAATAATTTCTAAAACTATCACAAATCAAACTCTTTAAACAGTGCAAACAAATTTGAAAATTGACAGAAGAATATTTCAAAGCGATGTGTTGCAAAGCACAAGTTCATGAAGGTCTGCAGTTCAATAACTTTTTGATATTAGTATGACAAAATAACAGCTGAGTTTAAACTGTAATAGATTAAACCTTAGGATAAGACAATAAAAGTCAAAAACAAAAACGAGTTAGCAAAATAAATTGATAAAAGATTTGATTTTTAAAAAATTAATAAAACAGCAACTGACAAATACTTCTTAGAACAAAACAAGCAGGAATAACAAAGGAGCTATATTTACAAATACACAAATTTAAAAGAAAATTGTTGACTAATAAATATAAAAATCAAAATATAATAAATATTTCCAGCCAAATTTTCTAGAACTATGAAATATTTAAAATATGGCTCTGTATGATGTAGAAAATCCAAAACACAATAAAGCAAAATTTGGAAGATTCATCTAAAATTTGCTCTAAATAAGAAGCTCAACTCTGAGTCATATCATCAAATTTCCCAAGTAGGAAGTACTTAAGAAGAATTCACACCTTTTTTCAAATCTTCAAAACTATCAAATACAGTTAATCAAATTTGAGCATTTGAACCTAATTCTACACTAAACGATTCCAAAAGCCCAAAAAAACACAGAATTTTATAATCATTCAACATCATCTTGATAGTCCATATGAAATAAATCTTATAAACAATGACATGAAAGAATATATATACATATACATATGGTATAGTTACACCTTATATATTATTATATTATATATATTCTTATATATATTTTCATGTCATTGATGTATATACATACAGTATGTATTGTACATACCTATAAATACACAAAAAAATCCTAAATTCTAGGTTAAATTTTAAAACTTTAAATTTGGAGATATATTAAGAGAATAAGACATAATGAGTTTTACAAGAAACTGAAAACTAAAATAATACCACATCACTGTATGAACAGAGACTTGTGAACGACATGTACCTTTAGTTTAAATTCCAGTCTCAACACAGTAGGGGTAAATCTGACTTTAATTCTCCAAACTTTAATATGAAAGTAAAAGAAAAAAAAAATCTGTATATTCTCAACTACTCTGGAGGCTGAGGTAGGAGGATTAAAAGTTCAAAGCCAATCTGTAATTCAAGGAGTTCCTAACTCAAACTAAAAATTTACAAAGTGCTCAGTGATAAGCACTTCCCTAGCACCCAAATAGGTACTACATTCAATCCTCACTACCAGAAAATGAAAAGGGAGAGGGAGGGAAAAGAAAGTTGGAATGAAGGGAGGAAGAAAGAATTCTTCAAAGGTTCATGCAGAAATTAAATGAAAAAACTGTCCAATACCCTTTATTACAAAGTACAATACTAGTATATACTAATCTAATAGAATTGCTGTTACTTTATTGACACACAGTATCATTCTTTGCCAAAAGCATATCTGACAGTAAACACCTAATCTGACAATACATTTAGGAAACCTACTGTATGAGTAAATTTCCAGGTCACAATGAAACAATACATAAAAGAAATGTTAATCCTTGGAGTCGTTTTTTGTTTTGTTTTTTTTTTTTGAGACAGGGTCTTGCTTTGTAGTTCAGGCTGGCACTGAGCTCACTATGTAGCCCAGGCAAGCCTCGAACTCAGCAATCCTCCTGTCTCTGCCTCCCGAGTGCTGGGATTACAGGCGTGAGCCACCACACCAGGCCCCTGGAGTAGTTTGTAATCTTAGCTAAATCATTAAAATAATGAATTTAAAAGAGTTCAGAATGATACACTGAAGAAAATTTTTTAAAATATTTATTAAAGGGCTGGAGATTTAGCTCAGTGGTTCCGGTGCCTGCCTTGCAAGAGCAAGGTCCTGAGTTTGATCCCCGGTAACCACATACAATGCTGGGCATGGTGACTCACACCCACCAGCAATCAATACCACATACCACAGTGCCGGGCGTGGTGGCTCACGCCTGTTATCCCAGCACTCTGAAGACAGAGGCAGGAGGATTGCTGAGTCTGAGACTTGCCTGGACTACATAGTGAGCTCAGGGCCAGCCTGAACTACAAAGCAAGACCCTGTCTCAAAAAAAAAAAAAAAAAAAAATTATTAAACCTGACGAAAATTCATAATGAAGTTAAATGTAATGTAATATAAAAATCAAAATGAAGTGGAAAGGGAAGGAATAAGCAGCTGGAACTTCCTAATTAATTGTTAACAATATCACCAAACATTTCACAGTAAAATATTTATCTTTTATGTAACACTTAAATAATGTTGACTGTCCAGTGCTGTATTATATATTTTCATTTTTAAATATCTAAATTAGAAAATACTATGTTAACTAAGAAATTTTCCTAGTTTGAATTGTTTTGCAAATTTTAACCCTGAATTTGATTTATCTGTGACCTTCTCCCATCTAATTCCCCCTCACATGACTAAAAAAAAGTTAACTATATAGATCTGTAAGATTCCTCTGCCTCTACTGTTTACAATTTATCTTCCCTATACAAAATAAACACTTCCTTAGCTCCAGTAAATTCAAAACAAAGAGACTTGTGCATATCTAATCATTTTAATTTTAAGGCTTCAAAAGATTTAGAAGCATTTAATGAGTTGCCCAAGGTCATGGAAAGGTGATTTAGATCAAAGTCACATCCTGTCTTTTCACTACCACTAGCCTATTTTCCTTGTATGAATTCAGTTTCAAGTTTTTATTATGCCTCATTATTAAATCTTCACTCATTATTTATCAAATATTTGCTGAGTCCTACTATGTTTAATACAGGCAATGTGTCCTATAAAAGTACATTTCTTTCACCTCAGAAGGATGCCTTAATATAAACATTATCCTACTTCCTTCACCTGTAAGTTAACTTGGTTAGTGGAAGAAAAATATCCTCACACTGTCCGAAATTAACCTCATTTGGAGTTTTATGTATTTAATTTCTGAGATCCAAGGATCTTATACTTAGGTAAAATCAAGTACAAAGGCTAAATGTATATCTTCAAGACCAAAATTACTCTAAGATTTAAATGTACTTGCATAATATCTAAAATGCAGAAAAGTAGTTCTAAGTAGTTTTACTACAGCTCATAGCACGGGTTGGCCAAACCTCAGCAATCACACAACCTATGAAGAAGCAAAGAGAGTGTTTGCTCTTAAACCTAAAACTGTTTGTAATGCTGCCTTTCTTAAATTATTAATCCTACATCACTCTACAGTAAAAGAAAAAAACAATCTTGAAAATATCAAAAACCCTTCCAAACACCATAATATGGTGTTACTTAAAAATGTATAAGCAGGTCTACACACACACACACACACACACACACACACTTTTTAAGAGTAAAAAACCAACTAAACTTCTGACTGCAACATACACTAGGCAGGTCTCCTTTTTACTTATAATCCGTAAAGTTTCTAAGTGAAAGAGTTTCACTTTTGTTTCTCCTTAAGTGTGAAGTTCACTTCCTGGTTAGCACTTTAAGTCTACTGCCTAACTTTCTACTTGACAGATTTAAATCTGTTAACTTAGTTGAGGTAATTGGTTTTAAGTATTTATAACACTTTAAATATTAACAGTTCTGATATAGTAACAAAACAATAGCATATGAACCGAAAACAGGCACATTTCAGTATTTTTTTTAGAAAAAACACAAGAAAAGTCCTGATGGAAATATAAAAAATTATTACATGCTCTAAACATTACCCCATTATAAATGAAATGACCTATGCCACATATACACATACCAAAACTAACACCATAATAGTATTATTTTGTATTTAAAACACCCTTTGTGTAAGAAAAGGGCTCATTTAAACTAGCAAATTAGACTTGATAACCAAGATCAGGTTCAGTAATTTGATTCTTGACCCTACAATTTTATGCATGCATTCCTGAACCATGCAATGGAGTTAGCATTATTGGACTCTATCCTAAAGAAACAGGTAATTCAAAATCAATTCTAAAAATCTCACCAACTCCTTGCTATTTGTCAAACTTAAGAGAAATAAAAAAGAGCTGTATTTCCCACTTTGAAACAGGCTCAACTATTCCAACGATCAAGAAAATTATAAATAAAATGCTACCAAGCCTTTTAACTATTGCTTAGTATTATATACTCGTAAGACCATATGCTTCACTAAATCTTAACTCTACAATGTACTCAATATGAAACACTAAAGAATAAGATGCTTAAACCCCAATACTTGGGTCTAGAAAGTAAACTATTTCAAACTCCCACTATGAACTCTTGAATTATTCAGCTGTAATAAATCGCAGCTGCAAATAATTCTAATTTACCAGTAACATCAACGAACATGAGTTTCAGAAAAGTTTTCCCAAAGTCTCTAAAATAATAATGCACTTACCAGAATTCCTGAACATTTTCCATTACCTCAGGTGGTATCAAAAATGTTTTTAAATGATCTCAATGCAAGAATTAATATGGTCCATTTGGGCACCGCTTTATTCTCAAGTGAAGGCATAATACAACAGGGTGGAGCATTAACTAAATAAACTAACTATGGCTACCACAATAACTCTATCCCCAAAAAAATCTCAGCACCACAAAGACACTTTCTCTTTGGCCAAAACGCTGTTTACACAAATTGGAAATTTTTTAAAGATTAAAAGTCAAGTCATGGCCAACTACTTTTCAAGACAGTACACTTCAGATTCTGCAAAACGCAGACTAGTGATCTCTCAGTATTCACACCATGAGGATGTGATTGGTTCATAAATATTTCCTTGACATTCTTCACATAGAGTGACCATTTGAACGCACGACCAGTGTAAGAGTAAAAGGTGAATGACTGAACAAGGTCAAACTTAGGGGACAAAAGGTTCTTGAAATAGCATAGCCAGAATGGTTTCCTTTCTTAAGGGTTTCTATATAGAGAAGAGAAAAAGAAACCAAGCCGTGTACGTGCACCTAGGAAAACTCAAACTGGCCGAGGTACCTGCCTAAAAAGGCAGGGGACGCAGTTCTGCTGAGTTCTTTTCGCAGAAAAGAGGCCTGGAATACTGCCCCCTTCGAATAACTCGGAAGGGTAACAAATTGGCACTCTTTCCTTTAAAAAGCAGGAAAAAACGCCGAAGAGTACAAAGTTTAAGAAGCAGTATGGAAGACCGGAGGAATGCGGGGTCACCCGCTCTACCTGGCACCGTCTGTCACAAGACCACAACCGGCAGGAGGAAGCGCCCCGAGCCGCGCACTGCGCCCCGCTCTCCGCGCGGCCGGGCAGCGACCGAGCGGCGGCCTCACCTTCTGCGCCGCGCTCTGCTGCAGCACGTTCTGCTCCACGGTCATGGCCCCCGCGGCGGCGGCGGCGGCGGCGTCCGGCTGCCCGCGCTCCGCCGAGCTCCGTCAGCGGCGCGGGGCCGCGGAGGACGGCGCCCCCGCCAGCCGGGCGCGAGGGCGGCGGCGAGGGCCACGGCGGCCGCCCCCGGCTCGGCTCGGCTCGGCGCGGCCCCCTCAGCGGCTCGCCAGCCGCGGCCCGGGCCGGAGCGGGCGGCAGACGCCGGGCGCGGGAGGGTACGAGCCAGCGGACAGCGTCACGCGTCCGCGCTCCGGCGGGCGGCTGGCGGGCGGCTGTGGGGACGGGAGCGAAGGACGGAGGGAGCGGCCGGCTGGAATGGCGCTGTCCTCCTCCTTCCGCGACTCCTCCCGTCCCCTCCCCCCTCGCCGTCACCGCCCCCGCAGGGCCCCGCCCGGAGGCTCCGCCCCCGCAGGGCCCCGCCCCCGAGAGCCCCGCCCGCCGGCCGCCCTAACCCTACATTATGACCCTCGGGGTGGCGGGGCAGGGCGGGATGGGGCGGGGCTAGCACCTTTCCCCGCCCTTTCTCCGCCCCCGCGCGCTGCCCTGGCGCTTCCCGGAGGGGCTTAAGCGCGCCGGGCGGGTGGGGCTGCACCGCCCCTGCGGCAGGTTCCACTGGGCGGGTTTTAGGTTCTGGGAACCAAGAGCCGCGGCCTCCTCCTTCCTACCTGCGCCCAGAAGGTGTGGGTTCGTTATGTTGCCCAACACCTCCAAAACAAATTCCTACCTGCAATATTCCCAAGCTCCACAAGGTCCCAGAAGCCAGTTTCTTTCTAAATTACTCGTCTCCTCCCCTTGCCTTCTAGGAATTTCACTCATAGTGAACTTGCCGGAAGACAAAAGTCAGATAACCAAAGAACTTTCAGAAATCCTTAGTCTGGGATACACTTTGCTCCTTCGGGCCATACATGAGTGTTAACTTCCTAAGTGCACTTCCCGTATTGGAATGTGTGCATCTCTTGTAGGTGCTGGACCGGGAAGATCCCTTACTGGAGTCTGCATAAGCGAATGGGGTCTGTAAGGCAGACACTGCACAAGTATCACGGCCTAGATGATACATAACTCTTAACAACTCACTTGCCAATTTAAGCAAACAGCTACCAAGCATGGAGTACCCTGCTATATATGGCAAAGTTAATGAGAAAGCAATCTGGAGTAGCAAAAAATATCTTGAGTCGCACCAGTTCATCGAGAGACTGCAGTGGTGAAAAGGGATAATCAAAAGTATTGTCACAAATGCAATGTGGGCGTGCAAATCCGTGATGACAAGGAAAGCAAGCTTTGAAAAGGATACTCAGAATATTTTCTGGTACTGTTCAATCAGAGTAGCTCATAAGGAGCAGCACCTTGGATGTCTTCACCCATCTTTTGTGATCTTTCCCATGAATCCTTGTGTTGCATTTGTTTGCACATTTGATTTTGACAAATTTTATTTTATTGAAATCCTATATACTCATCAGAAACCCTGAAAAGTCATAAAATAGCTAGAAACAAAGGAGTGTAGGGATACTACAACTGTTCTAATACAACATATCAAATTGTTTAGAACACTGAGACTTAGAGAAGATGGCCTGTCAAAATTGTTCATCTGTACCACAGTTTCTTCTCTTCCCCCCTTAACTGATTAACTTCATCTCTATATATTATGGGAGTATTTCTTAGGAAATCAGGTTACATATTACATGATTAATATGGCAGATCTACAATATAAATAGTTTAAAGAGCAAAATAAACTAAGCAGATCTTTAGAAACTGGAATGTAGACTGTGAAGATGGGAAAAGATTCTGGGGAAAGAGGAAAGGAAAGTGGAGAAAGAAGAGTAAAATGAACACGCAATGACTTTGTGCTGAAAAATATAGTATTCATAAAAAATTTTAAAGAAAATCAGATTTGTATTTGAATTTTAAAAAGTTAAGTCTAACATTAAAATCTAGTACTGCAATTTTAAAAAGATATTACCAGGTACTAAAATTTAATTTCAAGAACTTGGCAATTACTCTGTTATTTAGTTTTACCAATAAATAAATAAATGTCTTGGGCCAGAGGATTAGCTCAGTGGTTCCGGCACCTGCCTCGCAAGCGCAAGGTCCTGAGTTCAATCCCAGGTCACCACATACAATGCTGGGCATGGAGACTCACGCCCACCAGCTATCAATGCCACATACCACAGTGCTGGGTGTGGTGGCTCACGCCTGTAATCCCAGCTCTTGGGAGGCAGAGGCAGGAGGATTGCTGAGTTCGAAGCTTGCCTGGACTACATAGTGAGCTCAGAGCCAGCCTGAACTATAAAGCGAGACCCTGTCTCAAAAAAAAAAAAAAAAAAATCTTGCTAATCCTTTCTACATAATCACACATCAAAAAAAAAACTTCTCTATAGAACAGACATTCTGCCAACTTAGAGCATTTGTTTCCTGTTTACATCTGATGATTTCCTTCTCACTCAACATTTTAAAAATATTAATTGTCATATTGTAGAATTTTGAGAGGAAATTTTCTGGTTTCCTCATAGGCATTCCTTTTTAGAAAGCTTATAATTGGGATGAATAATTAGAGGGTAGAAATTTGAGAAATAGAAATAAATTGGCCCATAAAATCTATTGCCAGGACTTAGTCATTTTCAAAATTTGTTCCTGTGTCAATTTTGCTGCTCACAAATTGGCTTTTATATGCAGTTACTGAAACTATGTATGCTTAGAATAACATTTCATTCATTTTATACATTATTACTGTCAAGTAAAAGCACAAAGTGATAGAATCCATATGAAATGAGGCATTCAGCTTTTAATCTATTATAGTTTGAATGTTTCTCTCCAGAAGCATGCATATTTACCTCCAATGCAGCATGCTGGGAGGTGGGACACAGGGAGAGGTGACTAAGCCAAGGGTTCTGCCCTCAGGAATTAATCTCATCACACAGTCTGCATTCATCATCCAAGAATGGTGGGCTCCTCGTAAAAGAACAAGTAAGTTTGCCACCTTTTTACTACTGTTTCTCTCCCTTTTCTGTCTGTTCATCCTTCACTCTCTCTCTCTCTCTCTCTCTCTCTCTCTCTCTCTCTCTCTCCCTCCTTCTTTTCCCACCCTCCCTCTTTCCCTACCTCCTTCTGTTATTCACAGCAACAAGGAATCCCTTATCAGATGCTAGTTCTACTATCTTTTATTTTTTTTTTTTTTGAGACAGGGTCTCACTTTGTAGTTCAGGCTGGCCCTGAGCTCACTGTGTAGCCCAGGCAAGCCTCGAACTCAGCAATCCCCCTGTCTCTGCCTCCCAAGTGCTGGGATGACAGGCGTGAGCTACCACGCCCCGCACTGTGGTATGTGGTGTTGATTGCTGGTGGGCGTGAGTCACCACACCCAGCATTGTATGTGGTTACCGGGATTCAACTCAGGACCTTGTGCTTGCTTGTGAGGCAGGCGCCAGAACCACTAAGCTAAATCTCCGTCCCTAGCTCTACTATCTTGAACTTTCCAGTCCTTAAGACCATGAGATAATAAATTTTTTGTTCAATATATAATTTCCCAGTCCTCAATTATAAATTACAGCATCACAATGCAGATCAAGACAAACCTGTTTATAGTTTGAAACTGACTGATATTTCTAACAATACTCAGTACTCTCTTATGTAAACCAAGGAAATTGGTGTTTTCTGTCTTAACTACTAACTTTTCTTTGTTTAGAAAAGTTTCAAGCAGCCGAGTGTATTAGTAGCGTCATAATCCCAGCACATACAAGCCTAAATCGGAAGGATTGCCCTGAGTTTGAGATCAGCCTAGACTACATAGGGAGTTCAAGACCAGCTTGAAATATCTAACAAGACCCTGTCTCAAAGTTTTGAAAATCTAATCATGGACGGTGAAAATCTGCTATGCTGCCAAAATATATTTGTAAGATATTAATGGGAGAGAAAAGTTGAATTCATACTGTAGACCTTTACAATTTCTATGATATAGTATGGTCTTCAATCTACTTTAGTGAGGATTCGAATTATGTTTTTTTTCTTTAGGCGTATTGATATTTTGTAATACTTCTATTTCCACCACTAGGAAAACAATAAGGAAACATTCATAGACAAATTTTCTATGATGTAATAACAACACTATTTAGTCATAGGGTGTTTATAGGTTAGAACTTTGTGTCAACTTTTCATCATTGTGACAAGAAATCTGAAATAAAAAATCTTGCTCATGGTTTCAAAGGGTTCAGCTATTGTTGTTTGGTCTGTTAGGCCTAAAGCTACAACAGTTCATAGTGGTGGATGGACCATGGTGGAATAAAACAGTGCACTCCATATTGGCCAGAAAAGAGAAAGGAAGGGCCCAGTGATAAAATATACCCTTCAAGGCTGTGCCACAGTAACCTATTTTCTCCATCTCCACCCCATGTCCTATAAGAGCTATCATTTTCCAATAGCCCATTAAGTTACTGATCTGTAACTGATCAGTAAATAGATTCACCCACTGATAAGGTCAGAGTCCTAATGATCTAACTACTTCCGAATGCTGCTGCATTGGGAATTAAATCTTTAACACATGAGCTTTAGGGATAATTCAGATGCAAACCACACCTAAATCTGTAAGATTAGAGTCTGTCTAAAATATGCATAATGAAATGCTTATTACATTAAATGGGCAGCTAATCCATTTATTTACACTTATACAGATCGTGTCCAACTCTAATCTCATTCCAAGTAGATCCCTATGTGGCTCAACAGCCAGCCCTATTACTTTGATCCATGAAGCATATCGTTATTAGTATCTCTAGCTCTCAATGGCATCCCACACTTTAAGGAGCTCCAGATGTTGGTTCTTTGCTACTGTACTAGTTTAGTTCAGCTTCTGTAAGTTACTAAAAATGGAGAGTCTTAACAGGAATTTAGTTTTTACACGGTATTGGAAACTTCAAATTTAAGGTCGAAGTTATGGCAAAGTCAGTGCCTTCTGCTCCTCTCTCTTTAACTTCCAGGTGCCAACCTCTTGGTACCTGTACCTATCACTGTCCCTCTCTGCATGTGTGCCTACCATGTCTCTTCCTGTTCTGTAAGGACATCAAAGCCTTACCTGGCAGCCTCATTTTCATGTAATCACCAGTTTAATGATTTTAATTCAGTCTATGATTATGCTACAAACATCATTATACTCATTTTAACTTGATCGCTTCTTTAAAGATTTTATGTCAAAAGTATTATAATATGCCAAGACACTGGAAGTTAGGGCTCAACATATGAATTTAATAGCAATGCAACCCAAAATAGTTATTCTGTAATTCCCTTATTTCTACAGTTCACACCTTTTTTCTGCCATTCTCATAGCTTCTTAAATTGACAAGAAATGCATTAACATATTAAAAGATAGTAACTTTACACATTTTTCTGCTAATTGACACTTCAATTGATATGTTTTGAGTAGGAGAGAAGGCTTCTGGAATTGAAGCAAAAGCAGTCCAATGTAAACCACTGCTTTACAAGGTGTGCTTAGAATGCAATATACCTATAGAAAAAGCTACACTTTATCAATTGAGAGCCTTCCCAAATCTGGCTATTTCATGCATGTATCACTTGTGTTCCATTACTTTAAACAATCTAAGCTCTTTTCTCAAACTGAAGAAAACTTTGAAGCCTTGTAGCTTTCCTCTTTCCTTCCATTGGGCCATGGAATCAATGGGCAAAATCTGCCCTCCTAGTGTCAGGCACACGTTTCCCCAAAATTATCCTATGATATATATGGGCAGAGAAAAATCATAAATTAGAATATGTATCACCTTCCAAGACCTCCTTCTCCATATTCAGAGTACACAATCCCTATAAATGTACAAATCCTGAAAACATCACAGCAACTGCTAGGTTTCCTTGCTTTGTTTTTTTGGCGAGGGATGAGTTACTTAAGTCTTTTATGTAGACCCAGCTATTTGCTATCAGATGCATTTCTTGAATTTCTTTTTTTTTTTTTTTTTTTTTTTTTTTTTTTTTTTTTTTTTTTTTTTTTTTTTTTTTTTTTTTTTTTTTTTTTTTTTTTTTTTTTTTTTTTTTTGAGACAGGGTCTCGCTTTTGTAGTTCAGGCTGGCCCTGAGCTCACTATGTAGTCCAGGCAAGCCTCGAACTCAGCAATCCTCCTGTCTCTGCCTCCCGAGTGATTTCTTGAATTTCTGTTACTCTGCTATGAATCATTTGAAGGACTACCCTTGAAATTCCATCCTCTCAGGTCATTACAATTAAAAATTAGAAACTATTTTGTTGAAAAGCACTAACTCCTTGGTTAGGCCTAAAAATGTATGTTGGCTAACTAAAAGCAAGATAAAATCTTGGTGTCTCTGCCTCATTTTGCAACAATCTGCTTCACTAACTTAGAATTTGAACTAGTATCTCAATCAAATTTGTGTGTAATAATATTGTGATTTAAGAAATCTTCATCTAAAGCTGGTAATTTTCCTTTCTGGGCTGAAAACACCATGATAAGACTACATAAAGTCTATTCAAGATTGCCCAAGACTTCATAATCAAGATTATCACTCATCACATTTTACAAAGTCCTATTTCAGTATCCCAAACAGCACCTAGAAGTCTCTAATGACTGACCTAGCCCTGATTTATTCTTTCTATGAGTCATCATCTCCTATAGTTACCTTGGATTAAAAAAAAAGTTGGCTGATAAATATTTTATGATTACTCCCACCCCTCTTCCCAGTATCCTCAACTTTCTTCCAGCCACAGTCAAGGATCTGCATGGATGACTTTGAGATAATGATCAAACAGATCATAGTTCTACTAAAATGGCTTTCCTGTACATACTTCTGGTCCTTTTTCCTTTGAGGATGGAATAAACAATGCTTGGAGTCCTTTGTTTTCCCAGTATGGCTATATTGAATAAATTCCTTTTCTGCTTTGTACCATTATTGTTTTCATTGAATTCCTGAGTAAAGTGATTGAATTTGGTCTGTTTGGCCTCCTCAAGGTCAGGCACCCTCTGAGATAGGGCCCTGGCAATAACCTGGTCTCAGAATGGATTAGTCCTGTGGAAAGCACAGGTAAAGAATCAGAGAGGAGAAGAAAGAAAGTCAGACTGTTTCTTTGCCTCTTTCCATCTTCCCTAGGTGACAGCTCCCTTTGGGCAATCTTTGTTTGGTGGCTCCAGCTATGAATAGAGTGATCTTGCATTGTTCCATACTCTGGAGATGTGCAAACTTTTCTCCATTCTTTATCCAGTCAAATTCAGAGTGATAATAACTTCTTCTTGCTGCTAAACACTAGCTTAACTCACTGTTATAGCTGAGATATTGAATGTCTCCACAAAGATCCAAGTATTAAAGTCTTAGTTGATTAGGCACTGGTAAAATCTCTGTTGAGTATGGGCTTAGTAGAAGGAATCTAGTCATTGCAAATGTGCCCCTGAAGAGGATTTTGGAACCTTGACTTTGTCTTTCTCTTTTCTTCCTGGCTGCCTTGAGGTGAGTAGCTTCCTGAATCACATATCCCTGTTTTGATATTGTATCATGCCACAGGCCCCAAAACAACAGGTTAGCTTACCAAGTACTACAATCTCTGAGACCATGAGCAAAAATCTTTCTTTGTTATAGCTTGTTTATCTCAGGCATTTTATCACAGTGATGGGAACCCAACATATTGTAGGTGATTAGCTTTTCAAATTTCCCAAAACTTGAAAATCTAATTCTTTAAATATTCCCTGTTTTTATAATTTGACAGTATTCCACTTTTCTGTTACAACTTGTGCTGACATATTTTCTCTTAATAATAAAATGGAAACAATAATGTAGGCTGATTTTGATGAATACATATTTTATATATATACATATATACACACACACATACATATACATACATATATATACGTGTGTGTGTGTGTGTGTGTGTGTGTATAGACTAGAAAACTTTGGTCCTGAATATTCCCAAAAAGCCATATGTTGAAGCTTAGTTCCCTGCTTCAGCCATTTTTGGAGGTGGTAGCAATCTTTGATAGGTGGAGTCTTATAGTGGGTCTTAAACCACTGGAGACATTCCCTTGAGAGAAGAATGGGACTCCTTCCTCTACTTTTTTACTCCATCTCTTTTTGCTTCCTGGCTTCCAAAGAGGAGCTGTTTTCTACAGGATATCCTTAAACACAAGGTACTGCCTCACACACATTTAAATGAAACTGAGCCCGTCAACCATAGCTTGAAACCTCCAAAAATGTGAGCCAATGTAAACCTTTTTTGAAGTTGATTATCTCAGGTATTTTGTTGCAATAGTTGAAAGTTGACTAATACACTATAATGGATTAGATCTAGATATCCCATCCCCAAAGTCATATGCATAATTGGACCTTTGGGGACATCCTTGGATGGGTATGTGACATTGTATTTGTCGACTGATAGCTTTAGCATAGTTTTGGGTGTGGTTGATTGATTTACTAAAGAGCAAAGACCCACTTTGGGTTATATGCTACCAGACAGTCAGCTTGTGACCTGGACAGAATAGGAAGGGAAAGAAGAAGGAAGTCTTATTTCTTCCCCTCTGCCATTTCATGGACTATTTCTTCTCTGCCACACATCTGCCATGCCACCCTACCTTGGAGCCAGCTGACTATGGACTGAAGCCCCTACAAACTGTGAGCTAAAATAAACCTTTTCTCTAAATTGTGTGTCAATTATTTTTTTGTAGTTTTTTTTTTTTTTTTTTTTTTTTTTTGAGACAGGGTCTCGCTTTGTAGTTCAGGCTGGCCCTGAGCTCAACTATGGAGCCCAGGCAAGCCTGGAACTCAGCAATCCTCCTGTCTCTGCCTCCTGCGTGCTGGGATGACAAGCGTGAGCCACCATGCCCAGCTGTGTGTCAATTATTTTGTCTCACCGATTAAAAAGCAATTGAGATCCTAGGTCCAAGGGTAAATACATGACAAATGTGTTGATCAGTCTAAACCTGGAAACTCCAAAAGTAAAAATGATTTATTGGAGATGTTAGGAATTGAAATGCAGGCAAAGCAATTTCAGAAAACTTTAAGGCAGGTTTATGAAGAAGGCATAGAAAACAGGTGCTTATATTAAAAGTATTTGTTAAAAGTCAGTAAGTTTCTCTCATGAGAAAACTATAGTTGAAAAGAACAGCTGCCTTATGACAATGGCTATGTGACCAACAGAAGGTACAGAAGAATATGTGTACTAGATATGTTCATTATCAAGAGTCTAATAACATGTTAATGTGCATCCTGTGTTTCTGACCACAATTCAATAATCTGTTCTTGATGTTTGCAGAGAGGCAAACTTCTGAATAAAGATTTTATTTCTGACAAGCAGGTGAAGTTGTAAGTAGATCCTGCTTCCTAAAACCCTCTGGACTCCATCTGGAAAAGCTCTTTCCATATTAGTTTCATCACAATTTTCTCCTTTGTTTTTACAAAGATAAGGAAGTTCATATTATTTAGCTGAATCTAAGTGAATAGAGTCTTATGCTTTATAAGAATCTCATAGGTACTAGTTAAGTTTTTTTTCTCTTTTTAATCTATCTTTTCTCAATTTAATTTGTATCTCAGCCAAAAAAAAACCTAGAAGAATCCTCTACAGGTGTTAAAAACCATTAAATGAGCATCAAGAAGTATTAACCAGGTTGTTTTAAATATTTCAATTATAGCAAAGCAAGACAAGAAGCAGGGTTAAATAAGAGTTATAAATTCTGCCATCTAAGAAGTGAATGTTCTAATGACATTTCTGTAATAGTTTGAGATATCAGATCATGTGAAAAAGATCATATTTAATAATCCCTAGGCAGCTACTTTAGTTTCAAAAGTTACTGCTCACAAAACCTTTAAAATATTCCATATTGGACTATACATTTCTTCCTATGATGATGTAACTAAGATAGCAAGTACTATCTTATTAGCTATTGTTATGGATCTAAAATACATTTTTTTATAGTACCAGGGTTTGGTAGGGGAATGGATACAAAGGAGAATTAACTCACGTCATATACTGGTACAAATCCCAATATTGAGTGTTATTATTATGTGTATATAAAATGTACCAATAAAATATCAATTTAAAAATTTTAAAAGGTAAAATAACACAAAATTTGAAAAAAAGGCTTAATGATTACCTGTATCACTTCTTGGATAGCAGAAAAGATACAAAATTGTTGTAAAATATTTTAACTTCTTAAATCAATACTAGAGAGATGGAAATAAGAAATTTGAGGAAGAAAATTGTGCCATGAGGGAGTAAATACAAAAAATTGTAAATATTAGGCAAAATTGTTACTCAGTTTTTGGGCTTTGGACAGTGACACAATGCACAGAAGCTCACCAAATGTAGTTGAAATTAATTTATAAGCCAAAATGAAACAATTTTCTATCAAAAGAACAATGGATAAGAAAATGTAGTATGTATATATGATGGAATAATACACTATAAGTAAGGATAAATGAAGCATTTGTGGGTAAATGGAGATGCAAATTCAGAACTAATATTGACACACGAGTATGAGAAATGAATATAAATATATATATATACACATAAATCCACACGTATTTGTATATATAGAGAGAAATAAAGAGCAAAGTAAGATATAGATAAACAGGAAGTAGAGATAAGTTTAAATAATTCCCCACATTTCTTACTTCTTTGTTTCAAAAATATTTAATATATACTGATATGTTTAATTTGTACTATTATGTCTCTTAGTTCTGGTTTTTGAGAAGAATAATTTGTGCTATTATCTATATCTTCATAAAAATCTTTTTGTCTATGTATTGTTCCCTCAATAACTACTTTGAAGATAATGATACAGCATATTAACTATCATTCTCTTATTATTTTATGGAATCTTTAATATGTTCATGAAATTATTTAAATTATGTCCTACTTTCCAGGCTATCAGAAATGTTTTCAGTATTTGTAGTACACCCAATATCTGCATTTTACAAGATGAGACATGAATACCTTAATCTACTATTGCTGCAGTTTATTATTTTGGTCTCTTCTCATCCAGAGGAACATACAGAGTTTTTAAATATGTCATTTTGATAGTTTTGCTTAGATCTACCAGAGCTTTCAGTTCATGCAATCATATGATACTATTCCCCCCTTATGCACAGTTTTAACCATCTAGTGGATACATAAAACCTAAAATAAAACAATAGTAGCAAGATATTAGCAATAATTAATAACAAAGTAGAAAAAAATTCTAACAATATATGTAACAAAAGTTAGGAATGTGGTCTTTTTTTGAGTACATTATTGCAATTTCACTTTTTCAACTGTCTGAATTGTTACCAACATTACTCTTGTTTTGGGGGCAATTATTAAG
This sequence comes from Thryonomys swinderianus, assembly GCA_004025085.1. Taxonomy (NCBI): domain Eukaryota; kingdom Metazoa; phylum Chordata; class Mammalia; order Rodentia; family Thryonomyidae; genus Thryonomys; species Thryonomys swinderianus. The sequence continues at coordinate 2,104 of PVIC010035502.1, read as the reverse complement.
TAAGTGCTCTAACACAAGCACTGTGATACCAGAACAGTGGATCATTAAAACCAGGATACGTGCAAAGTCACTCATAGTCTGGTAGTATATAAAATATGGACACATTGATACAGAGATGATTCATGCCCTGTACTGCAGAAATTTCACCAGGTTAAGTCACAACATTATATGATTTAAAGTTTAGCAATTTTTTTATTTCTAGAATTTTCCATTTAACATTTTCTAATCACATTTGACTGCATATAACTGAACCACAGAAAGTAAAACCATGGGAGGGAGGAGTTACTATAAATGCCTATCATTATATGGAAAATACTGACTGAGAATAAACCTTGTATAAATAAAAACATTAAAAAAACATTTTAAGAACATTTAAAACATAAAGAACATTTTAAAAAATTCCATATGTTTTAATTTCAGAATTTTCCCTCTAAGATTGGCCTTACTGGCAGGTGAGTTACTATTTCAGGCCTTCTATTTTGAAAGAGATATGGGAAACTTCTATGATACATGCAGAGTCAGCTACTACTTTTTGTCCACTAACAACACGTATAGGAGGACCCGTGCTAAGGCCTCTACATTTATTACTTAATGTTACAATTCTACATAGTTGGATTTACAATTGTGTTCTTACTGAGAGGTAAGCTGTGGTTTATAGCTTAAGTAAAATTCCCGGAGACGCACAATTAAAACCAGCTGGGTCAGTCTGAATCCAGATTAAAAGCCTGTGTGAATTCAAAGCTTCTTTACTTAACAGCCTGCAGTGTAGACTACTAGCTATTTTCAAAGTGTAGGTGATGAGTCACTGGCTTCTTCAAAACTCTTTCAAAGAGTTGGCAAGGTGCAGGCTTTCCCAACTGTATATTTGTGTGGTAGCAAGTATTTTTCATCTATTTCAACCCAGATGGTAACAGATCCAAAGCAGAGGAAGATTAGAGAATAACATTTTCTTTTTCTTTTTCTTTTTCTTTTTTTTTTTTGAGACAGGGTCTTCCTTTATAGTTCAGGCTGGGCATGATTTCACTATGTAGACCAGGCAAACCTCAAACTCAGCAATTCTATCTTGCCTTTGCCTTTCAAGCAGTGGGATTACAGGTGTGAGCCACCACACCCAGCATCCCATTTTTTTTAAACCAGAAATTTCAAGTATAAAACAATACAATGTCCCCCTTTTCTGTTTTCAACAGTATTTTTCCATAAAATTTTTATTTATGTCAAAGTAATGAGTGGCTCATTTTTTTCTAAATGAAATAATGAATAAATAATTGTAAAATTTCTCAGGAGAAATAGTGATAGCTATAACCTACAACTATTTATACATCAATAATTTTTTAGAATGTAAAGCAATCTTAAAACCAGAAAAATTGAGATCCACTGATAGAGATTACTGTAAAAAGGTATTTTGTTTTTTGTATTGATTAGGTATCATGTATGACTATTATAAAATTTCAGTAGAAATATAAATAACAAATCAAAATGTGTTCCCATTCTTGCTACCTTTACTACTCCAAAGACAGTTATGTTCTATCTGGGTTTAGGAATGATTATATAATGATGTAGAAATGTAGAGCTCTAGATACATATGCATGGAAAAGTAAAGCAGAGAATGTTGTTGTATCTTCTTTGTTGTAAAAGGATAAAAGATGAATTATTTGAAACTAATCTGAAAATAATAAAACAAACTCAATGTATATTATTATCCATTATAATATTATATATTATGATAGGAGTTCAACTATGGAATTAGGGATTAATTATTACAGATAACCATAGTGCTATTTAATAAATATAATTTTATCATATTCATAATATAAGTGAACATAATAGTTGATGTAACTATGTTATATATTACATAATATAGCAATTAATGTAACATATACAATAACTTTATATTTATAAAATTTTCTGCATGTATAAATCACTTGAAAATATAGTGTATCTCATTTGACTCTGACTAACTATAGAATGAGAAAAGGCAAGACATCCCTTATCAACATTCTACCAACATGAAAACTTGGTCTTAGAATAGTAGAGCATTACACAGTGAGTCTATAATGATTTAAAAATTTGTACCTAATACAATTCTCAGCAAATTTTTTTTTTT
>PVIC010035501.1:0-12812 GCA_004025085.1 Thryonomys swinderianus | reverse complement strand
CGCCCAGCATTCTATGTGGTTACTGGGGATCCAACTCAGGACCTTGTGCTTGCGAGGCAGGCGCCGGAACCATTGAGCAAACCCTCTGGCCCTCACTTCATGATTTTAATTCATTCCTAAAACGTACCACTACAGAAAAGCTAGTAAATGAAACATTATTTCTATGAACTTAACAGTAAAAGATATGATGTATTCTGTTCCAATCTAAGATATGAAAATATTTTCTACAAATAGAAAAAATACATCACTGAGCAATGAAGACCTTTTTTTTTTTTTTTTTTGCTTTTTGAGACAGGGTCTCGCTTTGTAGTTCAGGCTGGCCCTGAGCTCACTATGGTGCCCAGGCAAGCCGCTGTGAACTCAGCAATCCTCCTGTCCCTGCCTCCTGAGTGCTGGGATTACAGGCGTGAGCCACCACGTCTGGCATTGTAGTATGCGGTGTTGATTGTTGGTGGGCGTGAGTCTCCACGCCCAGCATTGTATGTGGTTACCGGGCATCGAACTCAGGACCTTGCGCTTGTGAGGCAGACGCCGGAACCACTGAGCTAACCCTCCGGCCCTGAAGACCTTTTTATATCAGCAGTAGACAATAATTTAGAAGTAAATCAATTTAGTGAGTACATAAAATATCTCAAAATAATGCTTTGTTGCCTCAGTGCAAAAGAAAGAGAATCTTGGCAGGATAGATGGGTAGCCAGGTGACAATTTAAACTGTCATTCAGTATTAGAAGTGCTTATTAGATTTTCCTTGGAAACTTTTACAGGAGAAGTTCTTGGTATGGAACCCTCCTGGCATCATCAAAGAGGATTCTTTGGGTCTAAAGGAGAGAGAGACAGAGAGACAGAGAGAGAGAGAGAGAGAGAGAGAGAAGGAGGGAGGGGGGAGAGAGAGAGACAGAGAGAGAGAGAGAGAGAGAGAGAAGGAGGGAGGGGGGAGAGACAGAGAGACAGAGAGACAGAGAACTACCAACAAGACCAAGATGTTAATTTGCTTCTTCTCTTGTAGTTCGCACTTCCTATAAGTCCTAGCAGGGTGCTCTGATAGTTTACTGAGCCTGCCCTTACAGATGGCTTCACATAACAGGAACTTGCCCTGTCACAGCACTGGGGGACAGAAGTCTGAAATATGACAGGGCCACATTCCCTCTGTGAGTGGAATCTCTTTCATTCCTGCCTCTTTCCACTTTGGCTACCAGCATGGCTGGGGCCACATCACTCTAATCTCTGCTTCTGTCTTTCCATCTTTGCTTTTAGGGGTCTGTCTCCAGACTCCTTTCTCTCTCTCTCTCTCTCTCTCTCTCTCTCTCTCTCTCTCTTTCTCTCTTTCTCTGTCTCTCTCAAGGTTACATAGGATCACCCTGGTAATTCAGGATAAGCTCCTCCTGTCGAGGTCCTGCATTTAATCACCTCTTTTACCATACAAGGTAATGTCACTCCTTTGAGGTATAATGTAACATTCATAGATTTCATGTGCTAACATGGGAGTGATGGATTGACATGTCAGCTGGATAAATCTTTGTTTTGAGAGACTGCACTATGCCCTAAAATATATTGTATGAGTTTGTTTTGTGTTGCTATTAAGAAATACTTGATACTGGTACTTTAGAAAGAAAGGAGATTTATGTATTTAGTTCATAGCTTTGGAGGTCAAAAGTGTGAGAGCAGGCAGCTATATCTATTGAATGTCTGGTTGAAAGCCCCTTTTGCATCTTTTTTTAAAAAAATACTTATTTTTGTTTGTTTTGAGACAGAGTCTACGTAGTCCAGAGTGTCCTTGAACTCACTATGTAGCCTGGCCTTGAACTCACAGCAGTTCTCCTGCCTCAGCCTCCTGAGTGCTGGGATTTTAGACAAGTACCACAGGCCTGTCTTAAAGGATATTTTAAAAGTATTCTGGAGAGACTCCTCCTCGACACTCCTTTCTGATGCTCATCCTTCTCAGAGTCATCAGCCAAGGCTCCTTGGCCCCCAAAGAAAAGGGCACAGCCCCTAGCCATGGTTTACTGCATGATCAGCTTCTTTCAAGTCACCCACAGGCAGTCAGGCTGTGATGCACACCTGGCCGGTCTCAGATCTGCCCCAGTTTCTCCTCTGTAGAGGAGTCAGTCCACAGTCAGCCAGCTCCAAGGCAGGGCAGAAGGGCATCAAAGAAGAGAAACAGTTCATGATGTGGCAGGCAGCAGGCTGTAAGCAGCCCCTTTTTGCATCTTAACATAGTAGAAAGTGAGAAAGGAAACAGTCAGATGCAGGAAGGCTCAAGCAAGGAGGACAGCCTTGCTTGGTAACAATTTACTCTTGAAAGAACTCATTCACTTCTTGAAACCAACACTAATCCCTTCCAATGGCAGCATCCGTCCATGACCTAAGTGCCTCAGACTAGCTCCTACCTCTCAAAGATTCCACCCCTTTAATACCACCACACCAAAGGCTGAGGGTCCAGCGCATAAATCTCGGGGGGAATGAACTACATACAAACTGTAACAAATGTTTAGTAGTGAACCCGATTGTCCACCTGATGCCAGTGACTCTCTCTTCCCGGAAGGGAATACCGGAAGGGAATACCAAATATGTCCTTGGACATTGTTAAAGGTCATCTCTGGGGCAAAATAGTCCCTGGTTGATAATCACGGCTGTAACCCAGTCAGTCCATTGTTATTTCATTAGATGTGGTGGTTGGGAATTTTGGATCTTTTAGGAAGGGGAAGGTGATGAATAGATGCTGGAAAGTTAACTCCCCATGTACGTCCACTATACTCGGAATCCCCAGAAATTGTAATGAGGAACAAAACTGAACCAAATTAGCAGGATCACTAAATTTTTGCTAGACTCCTCTGAGTATATTCTGACATAGTGGAGTTTTGCATTAGACAACTGAATTATATTATTCTTTTGTTTTATTTTTAATTCTGTGGGCCCTGAATCCAGGATGGATTCCTGCTTTGCTCACGTTAAATAATCAATTGCTCTTCTCTGAGAATTTGTCCCTGCACAGCCCCACTCCTTTTCACCAGGTCACTTCCCAGAGGTTTCCATGTTCCACTGGATTTACCCTCTACCCTGGTGTCCTCACCATGAGCAAGTGTGTACCACCTGCACATTTAGCTGTTAGTGCGCTAGAGAAGTGTGATTGAATTTTCTCATGTATCTTTTTTTCCTGTGAAGTAACTAAAATAGAATACAGGTACATTTATTGTTTTGAAGTTGTCATGATTTGCAAACTAACAAATTCCTATCTTAACAAAGCAAATGACTGTATTTGGAGAGTGCATGTTATTTCTCCTTTGACTGTCTCATCAGGATGCTCCTCCTGTCTTTATGTGAGTACGCGGCTGTGGCAGAGACCCTCACTGAGGTTCTTAGCCATGCCCGGGAGAAACAAAACCTGCTGCCTTTCCAGCATGACGAAGGCATGGCGGAGACTGTAGATACAGGGGCCTGTGGGGTGTCCCCACCAGACCAATACAGTTAAACACAGCTGAGTGATAAACAGGCTGGAGTTCATGTAAGTCATTCAAGTGAGTCTGTGTGAGGGTTTTTTAAATTGGCACGTAAGCCATGCAGGTCTTCACAAAGAACCTTTCTGTCACAGTGTTACTGTATTCTGTAGATGTAACATTCAGCATAGCACAGGCAAACAGTTCTACCCTGTATTACTTAAATCACCTTTTTCTGTTTCATTAGTAGATCATCTGAACCCTGAGCTTGGCTGGCCTGGAGCTTCTGTGATTATTATTATTATTTTTTTTTCTTTTTGAGACAGGGTCTCGCTTTGTAGTTCAGGCTGACTCTGAGCTCACTATGTAGTCCAGGCAAGCCTCGAACTCAGCAATCCTCCTGTTTCTGCCTCCCGAGTGCTGGGATTACAGGCGTGAGCCACCACGCCCGGCCTTCTGTGATTATTTTAAGCTCCTTGAGGGCAGAAGTTCTGTTGTAATGATTTTCAAATGAGTTTGAAGACATACAATTCCCTAATCACTTTGCCTTATAGGATGTAAAATTTGATGGATTTGATTTTTCATATATCCTTTGCAGACTTGTTAGAACCACTGCCTCTACTGTTTAAGATTTTTTTTATAACAGTAAAACACCCTGGAAAATAGGTAGAGTAAGAATGATATAGAAACAACAGTCTTCACTAAGATAGCTGCAGCTTTGTGGGAGAGGAAACTCGTTTTCCTGTGGTAGTTGAAGGTGAGGGGAGTACGAAGGCTCACTGTTTATTTTCAGGAGATCGTAGGAAGCATTAGCTCTTGTTTTAAAAGAGAAAGAGAGATCATACTATCTGATGACTTGAAGTCCCATTTCTCCATAGTCATGTTTTCTCAGTCATTATTTTTCAGCACAGGGACTGAATTGTCCCTTGGAACTATTTCAGTAGGTGGAGCTCTTGTGCCACAGCACAGCTTCTGCTCCAGAAAGGTTCTAGGCTTGTGGGGGGGGGGTCCCCCAGGTGGCTCTCGGCACCCCCTGGAGAGCATCACATAGCTGATTTGGGTAGGAGGCTTTCAGGTCTGCGTGGAAACAGGGTGGTGAATTCAGACCTTTACTTTCTAGCCTGCCTGAGCTCTGCTTTCTGGGGAAATGTAAATAAGAGATTTAGTAACCTTTTAAAGAAGATTCTATGACACTGGTCTTTATGCAAACAGCTTTGATGTATTTCATGTTACCAGTTTTCCAAAGACCATTTTTAAAAATTGTAATTCATCTGAGCTCCCAAATCAAGTTCCTTTCCTCAGAAGTCAGGATAACATTGTTGGGATGATTCTCTTCCCTTTAGCTTCAACCAAATACAGTAGAGTGAAATAAATATGTAGAGAAATAAGTAAGTCAGAAAGGAATAAAGATTTAAAAATACATTGAGCTCAGACAGCAGGTAGTAATAACAATAGCAGAATGAACCCTTTGGTTGTCAGCGCACTTCTGTTTAATGATTTCCTCGGCCCGTAGTTAGTACGACACCCTAATGGGGAGTGAGGGATCTGGTGAAGTCTACCTTTGGTGGTGCCGGCAGATGCATGGTGGGCAAGGAAGATAAATTTACATTCAGGGTGTGACTCCGTTCCAGGGAAGACAATCTCCCGTTACTAGAAGTTGCCAGAAGCAGTTGGGGGTCTGCTTTTTCAGCAGGTTTCTGTGGGGGTTATATGAGGTGAAAAATGGTTGCTTGGCTGTACACCCACCAAATATGGAGGAAGCGGCAAAGTGCTGGTGAGAGTTCCGTCAGCCAGGCACACTCCTCTGACCCATCCAGGCACTGATGTCCCCAGGGGCCACCGGGCAAGTAGGTTCTGTGACCTGGCTGAGCCAGTAGAATTCAGTGTACTTTGGCTTCCTTTTAAGGGGTAGTTAAAAGGGGTGCTTGCTTTTAAGATTTCCTTTTTATAATTAGTGCTTTAGTTTAGATGGATTTTTTTTCAGTTTTATTACCTGCACATTTATTTCAGTGATCTTTCTCAGAATGTAGAGTGTACTTTTAGTCTGAGGACTTAGGCATTTCTTAGACATTTTTAAATTATCTCTTTATGTTTTTCTTCTCTTCTGCTTTTACTTTTGTGTGTGTGTGTGTTGTTTGTAGATGGTTTGTAGGTGTCTTTCATATTTCTAACTTGCTCTCTCACATTTTTCTTTTCTTTGTGCCCTGCATCCTTAGTATTACCTCCACATTTGCCTGTTCTTTCTTCAATTCTATTCAGTCTGAAGTATCATGTGTACTGATGTTTTAAATGAATGTATTCATTACACAAGTCCTAGTTGATTTTTTATTAGCCATCTCATTTTAATTCTCCCTTTTTATCTTAGAATATTTTTTTATTGATCGCTTCTCGGCCTTTTGGCTAAGATCAAGTGTAGAATATTTTTTTATTGAGTAGCTTTTTAAAATGAATTTTAAATATAATTTTATTGGGATTTTTTTTTTTGAGACAGGGTCTCGCTTTATAGTTCAGACTGGCCCTGAGCTCACTGTGTAGCCCAGGCAAGCCTCCAACTCAGCAATCCTCCTGGCTCTGCCTCCCAAGTGCTGGGATTACAGGCGTGAGCCACCATGCCTAGCACTGTGGTATGTGGTATTGATTGCTGGTGGGCGTGAGTCCCCCAGCATTGTATGTGGTTACTGGAGATTGAACTCAGGACCTTGTGTTTGTGAGGCAGGTGCCAGAACCACTGAGCTAAATCTCCAGCCCTTTATTTGGGTTTTTAACATCTCAAATATACTTACTTTGTTTGAATGAATTTTTTTTTTTTTTTGAGACAGGGTCTCGCTTTGCGGTTCCAGCTGGCCCTGAACTCACTGTGTAGCCCAGGCAAGCTTTGAACTCAGCAATCCTCCTGCCTCTGCCTCCCAACTGCTAGGATGACAGGCGTGAACCACCATGCCTAGCACTGTGGTACGTGATACTGATAGCTTGTGAGCATGAGTCACAATGCCTAGCATTGTGGTACGTGGTTACCAGGGATTGAACCAGGAATCTTACACTTGCTAGGCAGGCATCGGAACCACTGAGCTAAATCTCCTGGCCCCTGGAATGATTAATTTTATCCAAAATGATTTTGTAATCTAATGACTATCTGGTTTTATTAGTTGGCTTTACTGGCTTAGATTTCATCCTATATTTTAGAACATTGGTTGACTAGCATGTTTTGAATGAGATATTTTTTTTTTACTCATTCACCCACTTAACACCTCCCTTTTTTTCCTCTTTGCTCACTCCTCCCTGCTCAGCAGTTTCTTAGTTGCCTCTGGCTTCCAGAGAGCCTCAGTCCATAACCAGGTGGACAGTGTGGTTTGTTTACATGGGCAATGACAAGCTGCTTCTCCTAGCTCCTGGTCTTGGCTGGCCTGTTCTCTGTCCTCCCCAGAACACCACTCCATAGGACAGTGAGGATGCCAACTGCCTTTCAAGTGCAGAACAGTGCTCCAGTTACCATCTGCAAACCTGCCTTCAGTGCCTGGGAGACCTCTGTAGCTGTGTTTAGCCCCTAAGTCTTATAGAACCCAAGCCTCCCATTTAATTGGCTCTTTTTGTTGTCCAGCAAAAAAACTGTATACTCTCTGGAAGCTAATGGCTACCACTTTGAGTACCTCTTATAATTGTAGAGGCCAAAAATAACATATTAATCTCACGATGTCTCAAATTTAGTGCTAAAATATTTATACAGGTTTTTCTTTTCCTGGTGTATACATTTTGAGGGCTGGCTCTCGTCTATATATCTTCTGCACCAAACTACCTTTCTCTATAAAGGTCTGATATAGGTACACCCCGTAAAATAGTACTACAAATATGCAGACATTCCAGTGACTACAGCCAGACTCCATTCCATGTATCTAGTTTATATGCAAACACCGAAAGCCCTAGCTGTTTATAGTCACAAACTACACTTTATACAAGTTTCTTTCATTCACTTATACAGGTAACAATGGGCCAAAAATAACCCTGTCTGTGAATTTAAGTTAAAACATCAGACAAATATGGGACATTAGACTTGTAAACAAGATTTCATGCTAGTGAGACATTCAGAACTCTCCTGTGCCTTGCTTTCTGTGTCTAGCTTTTTGACACAGCTACGTAGCACTTTCCATGCCAAATAGCCATTCACTTATAAAGTCCTGATAAAGGTGCATATATAGAGAGAAAGCTAAGTTCACAGACTTTATTCTCTCTTCAATTCTAGTCAAAACCCAAATTAAATTCAATTGTTATGTTGTTCTCATCCACTTTGGTTTTCTCTCCCTCTCTCCCTCCCTTCCTCCCTCCCTCCCTCCCTCCCTCTCCAGGACCTTGAGCTTGCTAGGCATGGGCAACATCACTGAGCTACATCCCTAGCTCTTGTTTTCCTCTTTTTTTTTTTTGAGACAGGGTCTCACTTTGTAGTTCAGCTGGCCCTGAGCTCACTGTGTAGCTCAGGCAAGTCTGAAACTCAGCAGTCCTCCTGCCTCTGCCTCCCAAGTGTTGGGATCATAGGCGTGAGCCACCACACCCAGTATTATTGTATGTGGTTACCGGGAATCAAACCAGGAACCTTGTGCTTGCTAGGCAGGCACTGGAACCACTGAGCTAAATCTCCAGCCCTGGTTTCCTCTACTTCCCTTCTGGCTGCTGTGTGTTCAGAGTAGAGGGAATCTATCCAAGATTAAATTTACTGTGCCATCTTAATTGGAAGTCATGTGAGCTGAGAGTTTAAAGAAAATAAAGTCAGATAGTTGGTTTTACATAGTACTAAAAGCTAACCACAGGAATGTTTTTCCATGTGAGTTCAGTGGCCCACAACATACAGTTATTTAAACTCCTTATGAGCTTGCAGGCCCAAAAAGATGAGAGGGATTAAGCAGGTGGGATCTATTAGGATGCTATGGTTCTTGATAAATATTTCACCCTCTTTTTTCATTTAGAAGGTAATTTTTTTAAAGTCATGTTTCCAAACACCTAATTGCCTTCAATTCCAATCAGAAAGTGTCTTAACATTTCAGTGCCTCCAGTTGTGTTTGTGTGGATGCCAAGTTGCACTACTTGAAGTGTACTGAGATACTGTAAAAGAAAAGATGTGAAAGTGTAAATAATGTGTTTGAGCTCAGTACAAGATTGCTGTTTCCTAGTAGTTCAAAAGAGGTGATGCCAACCTAGCATGTGACAGTGGCTACAAACCCAACAGAACCTGCCTATAGGAGTTGAGACCAGTTTCACATGCTTGGTCCAAAGTAAATTTCAGTAGCCTCATTGAGCACATTAAGCCAGTGATATTAGATTAAATTTTATTTATCTTTTAGGTGTGTTGTTAGGTTTTATCATATTGGTTTATATTTGTAATTTTGTTAATTTGTACTTTCTCTATTTTGCATTTGTATAAGAGTTACATGCCTAGGTTTTATTGGTATATGTTTGTTAATACCTAGCAGAACAAAAGTGATTTCAGAATGTATTGAGGGCTCTCAGCAATTTTTGTTTCACATGGAGAAGCACAGATCATATGGTAGCTGAATTCTTGCTATGTGGCACAGTAAGTTTCCTGTGTTCAATTTTGATGTTTTTGCCTGGCTCACTCCTGTTGCTATATCATGACCTTGGTTGGCTCAAGCATTGTTTCTCTCTGCAGTATCTGATACTGCATGCTAGTTAGCCTCTTAGCCTCGCTTTGTAGTTCAGGCTGGCTCTGAACTCACTATGTATCCCTGGCTGGCCTTGAACTCAACAGCAATCCTCCTGCCTCTGCCTCCTGAGTACTGGAATTACAGGCATGAGCCACCACACCCAGAATTGTGGTATGTGGTACCAGAGACTGAATTTGGGACCTTGCACTTGCCAGGCAGATGCTGGAACCCCTGAGCTAAATTCTCGACCCTAATTTTATCTTTTTATGGGGCTTGAATTCTCTCATTAACCACAGGTTGCTTAAGAGTAGGAAACACTCTCATATATTCACAGAGTTTTGGGGAGTTTCTGTCACAAAGTAACTTCCAATGGATAAGATCTAGGGGTTTTTTGTTTCTAGTAATATATTAGTAGTGGCAAAAAGAGGTAAAAATAACTGAGCCTTGTAACTAGTGACAAAGACAAGATGTCTAATTTTTTTTTTTTTGGAGACAGGGTCTCGCTTTGTAGTTCAGGCTGGCCCTGAGCTCACTATGGTGCCCAGGCAAGCCGCCGCGAACTCAGCAATCCTCCTGTCTCTGACTCCCGAGTGCTGGGATTACAGGTGTGAGCCACCACGCCTGGCATTGTGATATGTGGTGTTGATTGTTGGTGGGTGTGTCTCCACGCCCAGCATTATATGTGGTTACCGGGGATCGAACTCAGGTCCTTGCGCTTTCGAGGCAGGCGCCAGAACCACTGAGCTAACCCTCTGGCCCAAGATGTCTAATTTTTTAATAATTCAGCTCCTCACCTTCTTTTTCTAACTGAGTTAACTCAAAGCCAACCATCTTACTGTCAGATATATGAAGAAAAGCAAAGAAAATAAATATCAGAAATTTTTGGGAGAAAACATTATTTTTCAAGTTGGAGTGACAGCTCTTTGATACTCAGATGGAGAACAAGCCCAAGGTCTCTACCTAGGCAGCTGTGACAGTACCACTGTGACCAAGAGCTTCTTCTGCTTTGAAGCCAGGTCCAGAGAGAAGCTGTCCTCACCACATGGCTGGGAACATGGGTAAACGGACCCACTTGGTACCTGCTGAGTTATCTGCTAGAGCAAATTTCCCTAATTCATTACAAAGTCATGTGAAGTGTGGATGCACATGCTCTACACCTGGTTTGAAGTTGCCTCTGCCAGTTCCGTAGACCCAGGTTCTGTTTATGATTGAGGCTGGTTTGAAATCCGCTGCAAATTTCTGGGCTGTGTTTTTGATTAGACTGCTTCAGAGGTAAAACCCTGCTGACTCAACAGAGAAAAAGCCAGCTCCTCCTAGTGGAACTTTTCTTAAAACCTCATGATTTTTAAGAGGCAAAAATATCACTTTTTAAAATAAGCAGTTCCTGGATACAAGAATATTTTATTGCCACTTTAAAGATAAAGTGTCACTCATGGGAGTAAACTGACCAGTCTTATTGACAATAATGAAGCAAAGAAACATTACCTTTCAGTAAACTAAACATACTGACCGCAGCCTTTTAGCAAACAAGAGGAAAATGTTGTCAAGTTGTGTAGCTGAATGTAAATATCTTAATTTTATGTTTGATTATATTTTGAGGGGTGGATTAAATATCTTCTGACAAAGCCATTGTGTGGTTTATAATGAGATTTACTTTAAATGTTAACACCTAAAAAAAAAAAAAAGGGCCAGGGATTTAACTCAAGTAGTACCGCGTCTACCTTGGAAGCACAAGGGCCAACGTTCGATTCCCAGTTCCACAAAAAAGCAAAATAAAACAAACAAAAAATGTTGACACGTTGCAAGCTACAAGGACTTCTTTGAACATAAAATCAGTCTAAATTTTATCTATTCTTCATCTCCTACAACAGGCATTATCGATTTGTTTACTTATCTCTTTCTTTCACTTGTTCAGTGCACGTTTATCAAGATCCCACTGTTTTCGAAATGTGCTCAGAGACTAGGTTCTGAGGAGATGTATCATTAAAGTGTGTTTGACTTACGGTAACAGAAAACCCATTGGAAGGTGGTTTAAGCAAAAGGAACCTTCATAGCCTCAGCTATGCCTGTGAGGGCACAAGTATCTGCTCTGCTCTTTGTGGTATATTGCCCAGTCCTCTTTGGCTTTTTTACTCCTTACCATTCTAGCACCACATGAAGACTAAAGACAGTGTCTAACATACAAATAGTGAATTTTTAAAAATGCAGCAGATTCTCCCAGGCATTCTTCATCCAAAGGCCAGTTCACATGGCCTGGAGTTGCATAACATGCCATTTCTATGCTTGCTCTTAGCCAAAGGTCCAGATGTCATACAACATACTGTGTCTGTAGTTGATGGGGCCAGTGGAAATACCGTAAATTATCTATACCATGTCTTTAAAAAATGTGGCTTAGGGGCTCCTGGGTGTTCTTGAGGCCCTTTCAGAAGGTTCACAAGGGGACAAAGGTGTTCATCATCATGCTAAGGCGTCAGCTGTCCTTTCCACTCTCCTTCTCTCCCTAGGACGGCGAAGTTGTCAAGAGTTACATGACATGTGATGAGGTCGTCACTCTGGCAACCAGTGTGATGTGTGCTTGTATATTTGTTCTGTTTTAAATTTTTCCAGTTCTACTTTCTAACATATAAACAAAAAGTTTGGGGGGCATTTTCAGTAAAGTGTAAGCCTATAAACTTTCCAAAACATTTGTAATTTACACAAGCTAAAATTCGCCTCTGGTACTGGGGGGGATCCCTTCCTCCCCTAAGATACACTGTAGAGATTCTGGCACAAAATGGTGAACTCAGTATTCCTGGTGAAGCATATTTTCCATGACATTTTTGAAGATACCCCTAAAGGGCAGAGACATGCGAAAGCCTTTTCCCTGAAGTATTACCACTTTGTTACCTCTTCCATCTCAAATCTGAGCCATGCTTCTATTGTGTTGAGAATATGGGACCTTACAGACATGGTATATCTTTGTGATTTGGTGGTTTGAATTCATGAAATAGTACTAACAAGTAACTAAATAGCATTTGGGCAATTTACAGTGAAAGTGGTGATCTTAAGTGGACATTGCTTGGAGCAAGACCCTACATCTCTCTGGTCCGTGTCACTCTCTCCCCTTTCCTGCTGCCTGTGAAGGGCCCTTCCTGCCCTGTAGAAAGACTGGAACATGAACACACCTGTGTGATTTTGACTGGCTGCTCCTGTCCATTCTCAGGCCAGAGTCTCTCTGCTTAAAGGACTTTCCCCCTCGGCATAGAAATCACTGAAGGTGATTTTAGTTTTGCCTGGAAATGTGTACTGGGGCATACTAACAGCTCCTGTTGCTGTCACTCTGTTTATATGGAGAAGGTGAAATCATGGCTCACCTGATTCCTCAGGGTCTGGGTAAGTGTGCTAAGAAAGACGTTACTCATGAAATGGAAAGTTTGGATTTTCTTCTAACTTTGCATACTATTTGCTTTAAATTTTTATTTTTAATTTGTAAAAATTAATTTTATTGGTACACTTTTGATATATATAATGATCACATTCACTGTAGGGGATCTGTACCTGTATATATCTTCATTCTTTCTTTTTCCCCATTCCTTCCTTATTTACAAATGTGTTGTGTCAATTTTTTCCTACTATTATCTTTTTTCCTTTTCTCTTCTTTGCTTTCCTTCTTTTCCCTCCCTTGTTCCTCTTCCCATTTGAACATCGTCTTCATATTTCTCAATGTCTTTTATCTAGTTCAGTTTTT
>PVIC010035500.1:0-19016 GCA_004025085.1 Thryonomys swinderianus | reverse complement strand
GATCCATTTAGGTGCAAATGGAGACATCTGGAGGATATACTAATAAGTGAAATCAATAGATCACAGATAGACAATTCCCGGATCTTCTCTTTGGCATGAACACCTGTAGATGCAAATGAGTCCTAGAAAGTAGGACAGCTTTTATAGAGTGGAATATTTCTATAGGAAACTTGGTGTGGGAATGTGATGAGGGGAAGGAATAAATATGATACAGAAAGAAAATAAAAGAGCATGTATAAAGGGGGGAGGAGGGGCGAGTGGGTAGGGATATGGGTAAAAATGAGAATTAACTTGTGGCATATACTGGTACAAATTTCCCAATGTTATATGTGATTTTGAGATGTATATAAATTGTACCAATAAAGAATTCAATTTAAAAAAAGAAATTATTATTCTAAATATTATCTTCATATGTATATATTTGTAGTCATTCAACTTTTACTTACAAGCAAATTACTTAACTGAAAGCTAAGTCTGTAAAAGTTAAATATATTTTATTGGTATCCATTTTTCTACCACATTTCCCATTATTCTTTTACAGCTACTGTGCTTATGATCAAAGTAAAGACTGATAAACGTTCATGGGCTCTGGTGATTAAAATTGCACAACACAAGGGGTTTTCAATTCACAGGATATTTTCCCCCTCTTGTTAGATATTCCTCCCTATGAGTATGCATATTCTATAACTTCAAATTTTGAATTTCTAAACAAAGGTTAATAACATTCTAAACTGCAAAGCTATGATTAACACATAACTTTTTATTCATCTTACATAATATTTGCATTTGGTTTGGGGAATTTTATACATACATCTCATTTTTGGTTCCCTTTCTTGCTTCCCTTTTTCTTCCTTAGATGTCCTTATATAGCTTTAAAATAAATGCTTTCTTGTTTCCTGTTCTCTCTTCTTCATTTTATTCTTTATTTATACTTTTAGTTTCTCAAATAAAAGCAAACAAGTGGTAGGAAAGCAAAATCTTTAATACAATTACTATGGAAGTATGAAGTTTCTTCAAAATACTAAAAATTTAAATTCCCTTCAAATCAGTTAGACTTCTCCTAGATATATTCCCAAACAAGTCGAAGTCATCATTCTGTAGTTATGCATCATATCCATGTTTATAGCAGCAAAGTCACACTAGTTAGCTCTGTAAATGGCTTAGGTACTCACTCAACAGATGAACGGATAAAGAAAATGTGATGGGTTTATACAACTGGCTTTTATTCAGCCATAAAGTAGGATGAATTTCTCTCATTTGTGTGACATCTATAACTTTGTGTAATTTTACAGTTGTAATCAACTCAGTTTCATATTTTGATTCATTAATTCCTAAAATCAGAATGAACATAAGTCAAGCTAAAACAAATTTCCACAAGAAAATTGCAGAACAATGTAAGTCATTTTATTTTTGTGATCAATCTGTATTTGTGAGTCATCTGGCCCATGAACATTTCTTTAAGAACTACATTTCTTTAATTCTAGAAGTCACAAGTGTAATGAAAAATGAATTAAGATTAATTTTATTTTATACAGTGTAAGCTTAATTATGCAGTAAGATTAAATAATGAAATGTCACTGCTATTGTTTACTTGTAATAGCGATGATGTCATCTATCTACACTGTTCTTTGCAGATTACAGTCATAAGGAAACAAAAAGAATATACACAATTTCCTAAACTTTTTCAAATTCTTTTCAGATATTGAAAATTGAAAGCTGAGCATGATCACCCTTTGCCAAAGTATGAATAATAATGTGTTATTGAATACACAAAAGGGAATAGAGTTAAATGATTCTATGATACTAAGCACAAGTGAATCCTGAAAGTGAAAGAGTATCGAGAAATGAATTATGTTGAAGGAAAGAATTATTTTTTTAAATTGTTCTCGAGCCTCTAAAGGGTTCATTTCAAAAAGTTTGTAATCACTTCTCCCACACAAATATAAAAAGAGAATATGCCAAATGTGTCATTTAATTAATTAATTAATATAGGAAGAAGAAACCAATATGTTACAACTACTTTGAAGGAGATTCCAAGAATCACATTGTTAGAAGTAGGCAGTAATGTGTTGCTGAAATGTATTCATAACAAAATGTAAAACTGTGTTATAGGAAGAGATCAATTACATTTCTCCTATGAAAAATTCATTTATGAAAAGAGACATTTTATTGCTATCAATTTTCTACAACTAACAGTTTCATAAAATAGCTTAAAGTCTAGGAAACTCTGAATGATCTTACTAGAAAATACAGACATATGTGTTTATACTAGGTATAGTTTTCCTTTGAATAAACTCAGCAAAATTTTAAAACATGAAAATAATCTAATAGTGGGAAAAATACAGTGGTACAGAGGTTTAAAAGACAAATTAGTATCTCAATTTAAGGCACTCTTCGATATAAATAATCATTAGGACTCTAGACATTCTATGTATACATAATGTAAAAAAATAATGTTTTTCATAATCAAGGAATACAGACTGAGTTGTATGTTTTCACATACAATAAAATGAATTAAAAATGAATTAAATGAATTAAAATCAATAGAATTTTAATTCTACATTTTTCTGGTAGAATTTTGAACATTTGCATAAGCCTTGGGAAGGAAGTAAATTTTCCATAGATTAGGAGTATTACACTTGAATAAATTGCATATAAATATAAAAATAGCACAAACTATAAATAAATATAACTGTCTTCATAATTTCAATTCTGCCATTTCTAGTTATAAGTTTCACTTGTCTATAGACAAAGGCATTACTACTGAGTGGCACTTTTTTCTGCCTCAGCATTTATTCTACCAGGCAGCCAGAGAATAACATCCAACTGCACCTTCCTTTTATATTTTCCTCGATTGTTCAAATTGTATTATTATAGATTAAGGCTTCTCACTGTATGGTTTTCCATAACTCAAACTTCTTTAATTCTAGAGTTATTCTTTGTATTTTAAAACATTAGAAGTTTTTTCCCATAGGAATAAATGTGGATTCATTAGTTGAATGGATATTGTGTGAGTAATTTTTTAGCCAATTACATTTTTGCATGTATTTATGCATGTAATTAGCATCTTACAAACTCTCTTAAAGATGGAAATAACATTTGATTTCTTGATTATGCTCATTTTGTTTACTGTTGTACTCTCAGTGGATAACTTAGATTCTGACATACAATATATATTCAAAAATATTAGTTTTACAAATACATGCAGTAGAGGTTCAATCAGCATTTATTTATACAGTTAGCTCCAGGTAATTATGATAGCCATTGCTAAGGAGTTTTCTTCCTTCTCTTTCTGTGCAGAGTGGACATAAGTATGCTTGAGGGAAATGAATGAATTATTAAACTTATAGTAATGCTTTATGACTGTATAAGATAGTTTTATATTTCAGCATGCCACAGATGCTTTCAACAAAGTATGTGTGTTCAGTACTTTTTTGAGCACATTCAATGAATAACATTCTGTAGAGTTTTGACAAGTAGAACCTGCATAATGATAGAATTATGATATTAGTGATATTGATAATAGAATAATAACGATAATTGATGATAATAATAGAATAATAACAGAATAATAATGATATTATTCTACTTTGACAAGTAGAATTTGCATAATGATAGGCCATCTAAGAAGAATACCTAGTAACTATAAATGACCAAACTAGTAAGTGGTCTTTCTATAATATTTATAATATGATATTGGAATAACTAAAAACTACAATCTTAATTTTCCTTTTACATTGGTTAGGGTTCATTAAATAGGCGTATACTGACTGCCTGCAGAATGAGTGTTGGAAGAATTCAAGAATGACACTTTGCAGGCTGCAGAACTGGAGGGTCTAGTGGAAAATTAATTGTCGAGGTCTGAAGCTCACTGCAAAGTGTGGTGTGATTCTGTGTCCCGAAGCCCAAAGCCAAAGGCTCTGCCTTGGAAGGCTGAAGAGACTGGGCAGGCAGTGTGAAGAACTGTAGACAAATATCAAAGGCAACAAGGAAGTCTGCGGCTCATCTGACGAAGCAAAAAGAGAAGGCGCCTTTCTTTCCCTCTTTATCCCCTGCAAACTATAGTCCTATCAGCTGGTGCCATTCACATCCTGAAAGGGCCTTCTCTCCTCGGTTTGGACTTTACAAGCCAAACACCCAGACACACCCAGAACCTGGGCTCCACTAATCCTCTAAGCATTTATTTATGCATTCAATTTGACGTCAAAATTAACTGTTGAATATACATTAAGTACAAACAACAAAATGATTTGCTTCTTGCAAACCAAATCCTTTTCAGTCTTTCCTCTCAATTTCAGATATTATTATATGCCATATTCTTTACTGTTTAAGAATGTGAAGTAAGGCACCATAGAGACACATTTTGTTGAGAATCAGTAATAATTGCATGTAAGAATCTTACACCTCCTTAGCAATAAGTACCAAAATGTGCTTAACAAAATCTTATTCATTGCTGAAAAAGCTGCCTTCCTGAAAGAGCATAACTGTTGGCACTCCCCTGAAAAATTACAAATATTAAGAAGTCTAAATTTTCCCAGGGAATACAACTTAACAGGATAAAAGTGATACGTTATGCTAAGATAAACAGTAAGAGCCTTGGTTTATAACTTCATACGTGACTGGAGCTCCAGTAATAGCCTATAAGCTGTTCTCCATGTCAGTTTAACATTGTACTAGGTGTTGGGTCATATTGCCTGAGCAAAGTGATGTTGGCTCTGAAGTTCCAAAGCCTCCAAGCAATTACAGAAGTTTCCCACTGAAATTTGCCATTAATGTACAAAGTCGATTTAAGAAATCAGAGAAAAAAATAGAGCAATGAATGTCACAAAATCTACATTCCTATATGTTAATTAAAATAATTTCCAACTAAAACACAATTTTCTTCCTGACCTAAGTCCATATTATCTCACTTGAAAGTTCTATTGTAATATACATTTCCTTTATAAATAAGTATGCTGTTTTAAAATAACTCAGAAGACAGAGGAATATCATTTCTGTATCTTCTTCCCAATTCTAACAAAGTGATGTTACCAAAATAAATGGATGATGACAGTGAATTTCTTTATTCAGTGATTGATAAACTTGGCTTTTGACCGGTGAAGAGATTCGTGTAGATGTCACTGGATATTTGAGGGGACTAACTCCATCAAAAGTCGAGCCTATTTAGAGGTAACAACTGAAGGAGCCATTAGGGGTTGTAAGGGTGGTGTATGACTGGTCCCCAGCTACTTCCTCTCACCTCGTTCCCTGCGCTCTGCTTCTGGGATGGAGGGAAGTGGGCGGTCTCCTCACTTATATCCTCCTACCATGACGTTTCTGGTGTGGAGTCAGCCGAACTTAGATTGAAACCTTTGAAACTATGAGGCAAATAAATAAGCGGTTTAAGTTGGAACTGTAGTGTATTTTGTTCCAACAGGGAAGCTGAGCAAATACCCATGTCAAATTTCAAATAGTTACATGCTAAATCTGCATGCTCTGATATGATCATGTTTAAGGGCAAAGTACTTCTAAACCCAAAGTAGTCATGTTTCGTTGGAATAAATTATACTAATCTGTTCATCTGAAATAAAATAATCAGTGCCAATTTTAAACAAAATGTTGAAGTCTGTGTTTTGAATGTACGGCGGTGTTGTCTACCTCTCATCTACTATCAATACTTCTGACATGTAACCACTATTGTTTCATTGCTATACAAATACCAAATGACCCTTCCAAACTGCTTCACTGTACATGTATTGTCTTCTTCCTGACTAATATGGAGTAATTATTAGGCTGATATTGCTCTTTTGCCTCCTTCATATGACATCACTCTTTCTGTTTTGTCATTTATTTTCTTAAGGACAGATGATTATCTAAACTGATTAGTATATTGTTTTTATTATATTACATTTATGTGCACTAAAATAGTTATGTCTCCAAGTCAACTGGACTGCAGTACATATAGATCTAATTTGTGCAACAAAAAGAAGTAAATCGATACTTCTAAGGGTAAGCATTGTATCTACTAATGGAGACATGCAAAGGGCAAATTAAATTACTAAAACACTTTCTATTCAAATATAGTTTATAGAGATATAGAAAAATGTAGGATTTTTCTTGTATTTTATTTGACTTTTTTATCTCTGCGGAGTGAAATCTCAAATGATTTTTTAAGTTTATTTTTATCTTTATTGGTACATTGTATATACACATCAGATCACACTCAGTTCCTTTGTATTGATCTACATCTGCAGCCTTTTTTCACAATTTTATTTTATTTATTTTATTTTAAATGTGACATGGTTTCTTTAATAGCTAAGTTGCCCAGGCTGGGCTGGAATTGGCAATCTTGATCAGTCTCGTAGAGTACTAGGATTGCAGGCATGTACCAAGCAGCTCAGTTTGTTTTGCATTTATTTTCTAAGAATCTGAAATAGAAAATATTCAAAGGAAAATGTGGTGGATGGGTGAGTAATGAGGGGTAAAGAAAAAATGTTATGGTAATAAGAAAAGAGAAACAGGGCCAAAGATTTAGCTCAGTGGTTCCAGTGCCTGCCCTGCAAGCACAAGGTCCTGAGTTCGATCCCGGTAACCACATACAATGCTGGGCGTGGTGACTCACGTTCACCAGCAATCAATACCACATACCACCCCAGCACTCGGGAGGCAGAGACAGGAGGATCGCTGAGTTCCAGGCTTGCCTTGGCTACAAAGAGGGCTTGGGGCCAGCCTGAACTACAAAGCGAGACCCTGTCTCAAAAAAAAAAAAAAAAAAAAAAAAAAAAAAAAAAAAAAAAAAAAAAAAAAAAAAAAAGAAAAGAAAAGAGAAACAAAGTTTATGTATTTAGGGGTTAGAGTTTGGGGAGTGTGTAGGGGAAAGGGAAAAAAGAGAATTAAATCGTGTCATATGCTGGTACAAATTTCCAATATTGAGTATGATCATGATGTGTATATACAATGTACCAATAAAGAAAAAAAACTAAAAAGATTTTTTCCTTTGTATGCAAAGCAAAATTTAGCTTCTCCGCCTATGTTTCTGTTTTTAATATACCAGGCATGAGCCACCACGCCCGGCACTGTGGTATGTGGTACTGATTGCTGGTGGGCGTGAGTCTCCATGCCCAGCTTTGTATGTGGTTATACCGGGATCAAACTCAGGACCTTGCGCTTGCGAGGCAGGCGCCAGAACCAGTGAATGTGCCATCTTTTTAAAAGCAAAAATGTCTCTCTGTATATCAATGAAAGAAGTGTACACAAAATAAGGATAATACAGTTCCATGCCACAGACATTAACAAAGAGACATTTTTCTGCATCTTAAAACTTTCCTTATTAAAGTTATCCTTGCACTTAACAAAAATACTTCAGACACTCTGAACTCGATAGTTGTTATTTCCTTTAAAAGTAATCCTTAAAGTTTATAGTCTATAACTGTGATTGGATGTGTGACTACATTGCAGCCCTCACAATGCAATTTAATTCATGTCACTCTCTGCCAGTTATAAATCTGAGTATTTTCTTTGTTATAGTACAAACTGATTTGTATTTTCCTTGTTTCTGTATGGGAAATTCAAGTTTTTGAACTTCTTGTTGATCAAATATAGTAGACAGTTTTTATCATTCAAACTAATAATAGATATAGTGGAGTAATGTTAGTGTAACTCAAAGGTATTTCCAATATTTTCAAACTTCAAAAGCACATGCATGGAACAATGTCTAGAGAAAGATTTTATGCCATCATCTGGGTAAAAAAGTTGACTGTTGTCATATTTATGAAACTGTGCCTCTTTGAATGGAGAGTAGTAGTATGTACCTCAAATTTTCTATTGCTTTACATAAATCAATATAGTCCTTAATCAAGTCTTTTGTGAGCATATTTGCTGCACAGTTTTATATTTGCCTTAAAGTTATTTTCTAATGTCACATTTCTGCTCTCCGGTCATCAGAAGAATCTGCTGTATCTCCTCATCCATTTTACTGTTCATAATCTACCCTATAATTGCCAAGTAAACAAAAAAAATGACAACTCATTCATTAGCATTCACTGTCCTAATAAGTAAAATGATGATGATTTTTTGTGAATTTATTCTGAATATACTTAATGAAGTTAGATAATATGAGCATATTTTGAGAATAAACTTTTACATATTTAAATGTTTATAATGATGAAGCATATTAGTAGAACATTAAATATAACATCCAATGCAATGTGTGTACTATACTGAGTGGGATATGTTTATTTCTATGTAAATGTTTTGCCATATTTGACCAAAAGTATATAGAAGATGGAAATGTATGGTAAATAGAACAGAAATGGCTGAGGATCTGCAAGCTTGCAAGAGAAAATTTTAATTAGGCACCACAGAAAACTAATTCTGGTATTTTTCCTTAGGATTTGAATTCAGGAAAGCCAGGACTTTGAAACCAGATCTTAACCAACATACTACATTGTTATTCATAGTGAATGTAATTTCCTTTTGGAACATTGAGCAAATATTTTGCATGCTCAGAAACATTTTACTATTCTTTTATGGTTTATGCTCTTTGACCCAGAGTTTGAAGTTGTAAAGTCAGAACTAAACAAATGCAGTGCAACTTTAATAAAATCTGGTAATAATATGCAATGTAATGGATCTGAAAACTATTTTGCTCATTTTAAAATTGTTTTTCTTCATTTTTACAGACTGAATTGATTTGTGTCAAATCTTCATAACCACAAAGAAGGAAATACTGTATTTTAATTTATCATGGTCAGAAATGCAATACCTTTCACATATTAAATACTCAACAAGTGTTGAATCCATAGAACATATATCCATGCTCTTACACACTTAAGTATGGTGTGTCCATATTTGCAGTACATGTTTATATTGCTCTTGTGGAGGTGGGGCATGTACATAACACTTCTTCATTCTTTTTTTTCAGTCATCCCTTCCTTCCTTTTCCCTCTCCCTCCATCT
Source organism: Thryonomys swinderianus (assembly GCA_004025085.1). Taxonomy (NCBI): domain Eukaryota; kingdom Metazoa; phylum Chordata; class Mammalia; order Rodentia; family Thryonomyidae; genus Thryonomys; species Thryonomys swinderianus. The sequence goes on along the minus strand of PVIC010035500.1, from coordinate 10,079 downwards.
ATTGATTCCCTTCCCATTTAGAAAAATCTTTCTACTTACTATTATATAATTTTATTTTATTTTCAATTTAGGTTTCTCATCTAAAAGAAGTCATGTGATATTTAAGTTTGTGTGTCTGATATATTTCACTTAACATAGTCTCATAGTACATCAATTTCTCTTACAAGTATTATCTTTATGGTGCAGTATTACTGCATCATGTTCAAATACCACATTTCCTTTACTAATTATTCTGTTCATGGACACATGTACTGCTTCCAATTTTTAGGTATTATAGTTTTTGTTATTTAAGTGTGTAATAAGAATAAGATGTTTTTGGCAAGTGAAGAAACTCAAATCTACATTTAATGAGCACATAGAAAATGTGGATAATTTTGAAGGAATTAAAATTATTGAATATTTACCAATAAATCTATAACATATGCACTTAATGATAAAGTACATTACCTATTTCAACAATCTGTCCGATGTTTTAAAAGAAAAAAAATAAATGGAATGAACTCTAAAGGTTTGATTTCTTTAGAGACAAGGAACTGGACATGAGGGACACAATTGAGAATAACATCTTGTTTGAGAATAATTTCCTTTAGTGAAAAGAACATACTCAAATCTGTAAAGTACACAGTTTGGGACTATCATAACTATTATTTTCAGTGGAATCAATTGGAAAAACCTATCAACTAACTAATGTCCCATGTCTAGGAATAATTCTTTCACTTCTACCGATGTTTAGAGCAGCACGATTCACATTAGCTACGTTGGGGAACCAGCCCATATGTCCATCAACAGATGAGTGGATGAAGAAAATGTGGCATTTACAAACAACAGAGTACTGGTCTGCCATAAAGAAAGATAAACTTGGGTCATTTCTAGGAAAATGTGTATACCTTGAGACTATAACGTCAATTGAAAAGCATTGGGCACACGAATTTAAATATTGCATGGCTTCTTTTATATGAGAAGTGAAAAATGTAAATGAAAACAAAATAAAATATAATAGGAAGAAGGGAGATGGATCCTTTGCTGAAAAAGGAGTGGACCAAGAGATAAAGAGAGATAGAGTGAACAAGAGAGAAAGGAATGAAAAAAATTCAGATGTGTTATGTACAGGTACTAATTCTTCATGAGGAATGTAATCATATAATGCAAACATGGATGTATAAAAACAAAAATACTTAATTGTTTTATTTTTTCATGAAGAGAGGTACAAATAACATATTTATGTAACATTAGCATTTTGTATTGTTTCAGCCTGCAGGAAATAAGAATATCTTCAAGTTTAGCTATGTGCTGCATATATCTGAAAGAACATTTAATTTTTAGTTTCTGCAAAGATCTATGCAAATTTTGTCAAATGAACATGCTGTAGTGACTTATTCACACATCCAGCTAATCCTTTGGCATTTACAGTATTAAAATTGTATTAATATGAGGATAATAATTTTCATGTTTAATCCAGAATAGTCTCTAATGAGTGTCATATCTAATATTTGTAAAATAGAAGAATCCAATAAAGTCTTATAGTTATGACACAGCTCTCTGATAAAATCAGTTCAACTTTTATTGTACATATATTAATGTGCTAGTTGTTAACAAATCCCTCTTTTAATGTTGGACATTTTGAACTGAAATCTAACCAGCTAAAAGAATGTGGCTGGGAAAAACCATATTTTTCTTCATAACACCATTTAATTATGCATTTACATAGGCTTTAGAAATTCTACGCAGTGATCTAATAAGTATAAAAACAAATTGGATTTTTATTGATTGTGGCATCTTAAAGTCAACAGAAAAAATATTTTAAAAGGAGTAGTTCAATTATTTTTTTATGTAGCTGAATTGAAGTTTCTTCTGTAATGTTTTAAGTTCTCTACTATATCAGTTCAATTTGCCTGGGATTTATACCAACCTCTTGTTCTTCATTCAGTCTTCCTGAAATTAATCAACTAATTTCTCAAAACTGAGCAAACATGTGGATCACAGGCCATCCTTTGGGGACTGCACGTTCTGAATTCTACCCACTGATTGCTCTATTCCCTTCACTACATAACATGTTGATAATAAAACATGTAATAAGTTACATACTGTAAATGAAAAACAGTCAGTGATAAAAATAAGTAAGCACCATAGTGTTTAGTCTGGAAAAATGTTGTATTTTAGTTTATTTTAAAATATTCAATTGATCTGGTGGGGCTCTGGAGAGAAAGGAACCCTTCTTCACTTTTGGTGGGAATGTAGACTAGTACAACCACTATGGAGATCAGTGAGAAGATTCCTCAAAGAACTAGGATTAGAGGTTTCATTTGACCCTTCTACTTCCTTCCTGGGTGTATTTATGAAAGAATTAAAAGCATCATACAACAGTGACATATGTGCAACCGTGTTTATAATGGCACTGTTTTTTCTAGCTAAATCTTGGGAACAGCCCCAAATTACACCAACTGATGAGTGGGTAAAGATGTTTTCTTTTCTTTTTTTTTTTAAGAAAATTTAGTACTAATCAGCCATAAAGAAATGCAAACCTGAGACATTTATAGCTAAATGGAAGATCCGCTTATTGCCAGACTATTCCCATTTTCTTCAGGACTGAATCTTGGCATGGCTTCTGAGTGAGGAACTCTGAGGCCTTACATTATCAGCCTGAGAAGAGTAACTAAATATACTGGAGACCTTTGACCATAGCAGATAGTTTGTATTACCAAGGCGGTTTATGGTAAACAGTTGTCTAAATATTCTTGAGTGTCTGTTGGGAACTAAGTATCCGAAGTCAGTATTGTGGATGTTGTCTGCCTCCATCCCCAAATTCATTAAAAACCTTAAATATGAAAGCTTTAGTATTCTTGCTTTGTTGGCAACACTTTTGATGTTATAAATTATTTTTATATTTTTATTATTACATGTTTGGATACATAATGGTTACTTTCCTTCTGGGGAGTTGGTATATGTATATAAGAATATTTTAATTATTTTTCTAATATCCTTTCCATCCTACCTCTCCTTCCATTTCTTGATATCCTCCATATTTGAGAAACATCTATTTCTCTATTTCCAACTATTTATATTTTATTTTGTTCTTTATATTTTGTGTTTCTTATATAAGAGACAACAAGTGGCATTTCAGCTTTTGCCTCTGACTTATTTCTCTTAACATTATGGTCTACAGGTTCATCCATATTCCTACAAATTACTCAAGTTTATCTTTATTCCACACTATTAGAGAGGGAATTGAGTATTGTACGTGTGGCTCTACTAAGAAATAATGATACAAACTTGCTCTTGGTTGGTAGGGGAAAGTAGTAAGGGGAAAGAATAAATATAATTTGAAAAGAAAAGGAAAGCACATGTATATAAGGGGTGGGGTGATAGAGTGGGTAAGGATATGATTAAAAATGAGAATTAACTCATGTCATATACTGATACAAATTCCCCAGTGTTGAGCGTGATTGTGAGCTGTATATAAAATGTATAAATAAATAATTCAATTTAAAAATCTTGTTCCTGGAGCCGGAGATTTAGCTCAGTGGTTCCAGTGCCTGCCTCGCAAGCGCAAGGTCCTGAGTTCAATCCCGGTAACCACATAGAATGCTGGGCGTGGAGACTCAAGCCCACCAGCAATCAATACCACACACCACAGTGCCGGGCGTGGTGGCTCGCACCTGTAATCCCAGCACTCGGGAGACAGAGACAGGAGGATTGCTGAGTTCACGGCAGCTTGCCTGGGCTACATAGTGAGCTCAGAGTCAGCCTGAACTACAAAGCAAGACCCTGTCTCCAAAATTAAAAAAAAAAAAAAATCTTGTTCCTGGTTTCTCCAGAACTTCCTCCTATGAATTTTTTTTACCTTTTCTGTTATAAATTTGTACCTTTCATTGTAGTAAAATAAAAACAGAAAATAAAATAACTATTCTCAGACATATGAAACCTACCAGAAAATCATTGAACCAGAAGTTATACTTGGTATCCATTAGAATAGCAAGTAAATAGTAAATTATAGTTAAAATAAAAATAAACATGTAAAACTATATAGTAAATTAATAAGTAAAATGTGTACACAAACCCTTAATTATTATATATTTTTGGAATGTCTATTAGGGGAAATTTATAACTATAAAAGGAAAGTAATGGAAGAAATTATGACATGTATATCTAATGAGTAATAAAGTGATGTAAAATGATTACAGAATTTTGCAGGCATCTATGAACTGGTATAAATTTATTTTCAGTACATTTTGGTAAGGAAAATATCACCATCATCAAAGCATAAAAGGCACCTAGAGTAAACTGTAAAATTTATGTGTGGGGGGAGAGAGACAGAGACAGAAAGAGACAGAGATAGAGAATAAACTATGGAAAGCATTGACCAAAAACAAATGAAATTGGTTACCAGTAACTTAGGAGCAGCCTGGGAAAGATAAGTAGGTAGTCAAGATGGGGAGAATAAAATTTCTCTCATAGCCAGGCGTGGTGGCTCACGTCTGTAATCCCAGCACTCGGGAGGCAGAGACAGGAGGATTGCTGAGTTCGAAGCTTGCCTGGGCTACATAGTGAGCTCAAGTCCAGCCTGAACTGCAAAGCGAGACCCTGTCTCAAAAAAAAAAATAATTTATCTCATAATACATTTGCAATATATTTTATTAGCTCTGACTTCAAAGCCATATTAAATGAAAATATCAAATGAAATTAAGTTGAGAATGTTGAAACTAAACCAAAACTATAATCAAAAATTAATAAATGTACCTAACTCTATGGTGACAATAAACATAGCTGAACTAAAGAAGAGAACACAAATTAAGCTCAAAAATAGAAAATATATCGTGATAAAAAGAAATATATATGCATAAATGAATTTACTATCAACAGACTGTGAATTAGAAATGTTTATGCTCTTTTGTGCTTATTTAGAAACAAGAAAAATATTAAATAAGCTGTAAATAAATTGGGTTTTTCACTATTACTAATTATATTAAGTGAAATAAACCTGGAACAGAGGGACAAATACTATATGGTCTCATTTAGATTTGGAATCTAAAAAAACTAGGTCTCAGAAGGAGAGAGTAGAGTACTTATGTAATATTTAAAAGTTATGTGTCTAATTTATTTCAATTAATGTTATGGTCTTGATGTGAGTATGGTGCCAATGTGTATAAATACCAAATTTGCTTTATCAATGTATATGTTGGTGGATATATAGACTAATTCCAAGATTTAGCTACTATGAGTTGTGCAGCTCTAAACATAGCTAGGTATGTATCAGTAATATAGGAAACAGAAAATATAAATAAAAATAAAAATAAAAAATATATACTAGAAGTAGAAAGATCTTTTTCAAATGAGAAAGGAAACAAAAAATGAAGGGGATGGAGGAAAGGAAAAAGGATGTAAAATAAGATTGAATTGAAGAAAAATTTAAATAGACCTTTTTCAAATGAGCAGGGTATTTGTAGTTGAATTGATTAAGGAAGGATAGGCAAAAGGGGGACAAAATAATATTTTTATATACATGTACAAACTACTTATGATAAATGTAGTAACTCTGTATTAGAAATGTATACTCTGTATATTCCTGAAATATATATATATAATTAATGACAAAAGTATAGAGCAGAATGGAGATTATGAAAGACTGGATGGATAGGGGAATTGGACAAAGGAAGGGACATATTGATCAACAGGTACAAAGTTATAGTTAGGAAGAATATTTTTCAGTGTTCTATTACACATTGTGGTTACTATGCTTTATAATAATGGATTATATAATTCAAAATAAATGAAAAAGTGGATTTTAATGTTACTAAAGAAAAGATAAATGAAAAGTGATTCATAAGCTCATTATTGTAGTTATCATTAAAAATGTATACCTTTATCAAAGTATCACATTATATTGTACAAATATATATATGTTTGTGCTCATTAAAAACAAAATAGAAATATAAAAAGAAAATAGTTACAAATAAGGAAGGAGAGGCTAAAACAAACATTCCATATTCTATTGTAATTAGAAGGGTCGTGAATAATTATTTATATGAACATGGATATTATTATGTATATGGATTAACAAAATTATAAAGTGATAGGTATGTGAGAAAAAATATAGACTTCTTAGTTCTATTAAAGAATTTAGAAGTAATACATATTAGTACCAATAAATGTGTAAGTTTAGTGCCCAAATGCTAATTTTGATATGCTATTTTCCAGTTAAATGAACCAGATATCTTTAGAAAAGCAGCTGCTACCAGAGCAGGGGTGGGAGCCAAATTGACCTCAAGGTACCAGAAAATAAGAAAGGGTTCATAGACAAGGACATGATGAAATCCACACAGGAGCCAACTTACTGGAACAACTAATGGCCAAATCTGGAAATAAATATCTATGACTCCAGATTGACATAAATAAATAATCGTGTAAATAAATAAATGGAAGCAAGATATGGAAAGCTCCTTCTTATCACAGAATATTGTTGCAGGCATGAATAACTAATGCTTTATACAATTAATGAGTGAAATCATACGAAGCAGGGTATTTACATAATTTTGATGCATCTCCATAAAATATTCTTAATTAATGACAAAAGAGGAAAGAGAGAGTTTTTAAGTAAAAAACAAAGTTGGCTAACAGAATTTTACTGAGAACGAAGTTACCATCATCAGTTGCTATGTATGTTGACTTCATGTAGCTCCAGAAATGATGCATTAGGAGGGGACATTACCTCTCTTGTATTTATTTCCAAAATGCTCAAAGTACAACTACTTTTTTTTTTTTTGAGACAGGGTCTCACTTTGTAGTTCAGGCTGGCCCTGAGCTCACTATGTAGTCCAGGCAAGCCTCGAACTCGCAATCCTGTCTCTGCCTCCTGAGTGCTGGGATGACAGGTGTGAGCCACCACACCCAGCACTGTGGTATGTGGTACTGACTGCTGGTGGGCGTGAGTCTCTACGCCCAGCATTGTATGTGGTTACCAGGATCAAACTCAGGACCTTGTGCTTGCAAGACAGGTGCTGGAACCACTGAGCTAAATCTCCAGCCCTACAACTACTTATTTTGAAAAATAACTGGTTTATAATCTTCAAAAGTGTCAAAGTCTTTAACAAAACCGGACCAAGAAACTGTTATAGATTAGTCAAGTCAGGAAACACAAAAATTTAGGATTCTAAATTAAATACAAAAATTTAGGATTCTGACTTAAAACGTAGAGTATAGCAGGGTTAGAAATAAAGAATTAGCCAAATACTACTAGCTGCAGCAGTTCATAGCATTCTATGATATTTATTTTCTGATACTGTCATAAGATTTTGGAAGGTGTCAACATTATATTAACTATGTGAAAGGTGCAGTATGTTTACATTTTTCTGTAACTCTAAATATATTACTACTTTTATAAATATAAAATATTGTAATATATTAAAAATCAAAACTGTAGTCCAGGTGACAAAGCAGATAGATTCATAGTGAAAACACATCAGTAGTTTTTGGAAGGAACATATTGTCTCCCTATGTGATGACTATTTATTGTTTTTATATTATAAAAAAAATGTGTTCAGAAGTCAGTAGAATTAAAATGATATAATTATAACAATTGCAAGAATATATTTTGATGGAGACCACCCTGAGCAAGCTGCAAGTTTAGAAACTGACTCATCATATCAAAATTGTGTGTCACCTACTGGCCCACAATGCCTTGTCTGAAGAGTCACCAGTTGGTGCATGGGAAAGGAACGACTTCCCACACCACTGGTTACCGCAGAGGTCTCAATGATGTGCGATGCTGTGCTGTCTTGGATGGTAAGACAACAGCGCAGCTAAGGTCAACATGACTCACACACAAAACCTCTATAGGAGTAGCAATCAATCTATGGGAAACAATTTCCTCAGCTATCAATGACCAGTTATTGCTAGAATGTCTTGCTCCCTTGTCACTACAACTCTACTCACACCAGTATTCTCCACTCCACTGTTCCCTATACCCTTTTCCTTGAAGAAGCTATGTGTTCGATGAATAGTGGCAAGCTCCAGGAGACAATGTGTTAGACTGGTAAGAACTTTGACCATCTCGAGTCCCTATCTATGCAATAAAGGTGCATACTTAAAACTTGGTTAGTGTTGATATTAAATATTCTCACCACAAAAATATAAGTATATGGGGCTGAAGGGTTAGCTCAGTGGTTCCAGCGCCTGCCTCGCAAGTGCAAGGTCCTGAGTTCAATCCCCAGTAACCACATACAATGCTGGGCATGGAGACTCACGCCCACCAGCAATCAATACCACACACCACAGTGCCGGGTGTGGTGGCTCACGCCTGTCATCCCAGCACTCAGGAGGCAGAGACAGGAGATTTGCTGAGTTCGAGGCTTGCCTGGGCTACAGAGTGAGCTCAGGGCCGGCCTGAACTACAAAGCGAGACCCTGTCTCAAAAAAAAAAATGAGTATATGAAATTATACATTAGCATTATATAACCATTCTACAGTGAATATAGATGCCAAAATATTGTGTTACATATACCATAAATATACAGCTTTGACTCATCAAATAAAACATTTAAAAGAGAATTTGTAATTTTCAGTGGAAAAATGATTCAATATCATATTAGTTACACTATTCTCTGCAGAACTGGAGGTACTAATTCTACAAAAGATGAAACCTAGGTTTCATATTTTAAAAGCCAATAAAATGTTTCATAAAGCCTTTGTATTTGTTTCCTCTTATCTGTAGGAAGTATTTCTCCAGGATCATTCATGTGGAAAGATCTCTCTGTTCAACTGTAAGTCAATAGCAATGAGAATTGGTGAGTAAATAAATGGTCCAGCCACTTCAATGATCTCGTAGCTGAAGCTATCAGTGAAGGACCTCACACCAAATTCTTACCAAATTTACTTAGAGAAACAAGTTAATAAAATGATATTTGCATAGTAAGAAAGGAATAAGCCAGATGCTATTTATAGTGAAATTTCAATCAGCATTACTGATTCTTCAAATTGTATACATGTCCTATCCTCTTTGCTATCCATGCATGTGATATTTGACCTATGCTTTCTAAATCTCTATAAGTTTCTCTAGTAATTCTGAATGTGTGTTGAAAACATTAAACATCTCCATCTCTTAAAGGGAAGTAATATCAGCAAGTGTTCTTAAATATCAGTAGTTTGCAGCACTAAGAAATGTATGCAACTAAAATGGATTAAGTCTTTGACTTATTACATTCCAGTTGTGAACTTGCACAGGTACCAATAGAAGTCGTATTATGACCATTCAAAGTTGGGAAAATTGTGCAAGTAGCTCATGTGCCGGATGTTGTCACAGTTGTGCTGCCGGGTGCTTAGTGTGCAGTGACATAGCGGACGGTAGTACAGGACTCAGTCAGAGCCAAGTATGGTCAGAAGTAGGAAGAAAAACAGTGGAGATGAGGAGGGGGCTGCTAGGAAGCACACCAATAACTATACAAACAAGAGTGAAAATATTTTATTTACAGTTGTACTGTACTTTACCATCATTTTTACATGACTATAAGAGTAGTTTACTAACCGTGTTTTTGTGTTTATTTTGTTTTGTGTTGGTTTTTGAGACAGGGTCTGGCTTTGTAGTTCAGGCTGTCCCTGAGCTCATTATGTAGCCAGGCAAACCTCAAACTCAGCAATCCTCCTGCTTCTGCCTCCCAAGTGCTGGGATGACAGGCGTGAGCCACCACGCCTGGCTTGTGTTTGTTTTTTATGCTTTTTATCTTGTACATGTGTATCAAAGATGTATAAGACACATTTTGTTGGACCTACGAGGAAATCTGATTTAGGAATGTTCTCCTAGAACAAAACTCCTTTGTAAGCTGGGGACTTTCTTTGCAAAAATTAATTGCATTGTTGAGGCAGGCGCCGGAACCACTGAGCTATTTTTTTTTTTTTTTTTTTTTTTTTTTTTTTTTTTTTTTTTTTTTTTTTTTTTTTTTTTTTTTTTTTTTTTTTTTTTTTTTTTTTTTTTGCTTTTTGGAGACAGGGTCTTGCTTTGTAGTTCAGGCTGGCCCTAAGCTCACTATGGTGCCCAGGCAAGCCGCCGCGAACTCAGCAATCCTCCTGTCTCTGCCTCCCGAGTGCTG